>JAUZST010010240.1:0-12519 GCA_034779995.1 Parotocinclus haroldoi | reverse complement strand
AAGCAAACTAAAAGAATGACAGTGAGTGAGTGAGTGAGTGAGTGAGAGATAGGTGGAGGAAGGAAGGGAGGGAGGGAGGGGGAGGGAAAGAGAGAGAGAAAGAGAAAGAGAGAGATGACTGGACTGGGTAAGCTGCTTTGATCCAAGCTGAGACCATGGAGAGCTGGGACTTGAAAGGTAGACAGGTTCTGAATAAAAGATGACACTCTTCACAAACCCACGTGCATTTCAAAAGCCTTGTCAATGCCCAACACATTTGATGAACTCAAAAAGTGTGTCTCAACAAAGACTGGAGAAAAATAATTAGGGTTATTGTTTGAAAGAGAGAACAGGACCGAAAAAATTAACTGTCCTCATGAACAACTACTCCTCAACTTAAAGCTCTAGTGTTACACAATTTCCCCTGTGTGTGTGAGTGTCAGTTGGATGTTTACTCACACTGGAGGTTCTCATCTTTAGGTGATATATGAGCCAGGAGTAGTGGAAGTGCACCTCCTCTGAGTTGACAGATTTAGGATGGATACAAACCTTCCCATCAGCCTTGGTATACACCTTCACTGGCCTGTGGCAACACACACAGACATTTTAGTTACTGACATGCATCACTGATAACAACCCCAGGAAACCAGATGAGTCACTACTAGCCGAGCCTCCTGAGAGCAGCAGTAGAACTCTCAGAACTGATTTAGGTTCTTTGAAAACACTTCATGCAGTTAAACCTTGATGCATCTCCCTGTACAAGATATACATCATTTATTGGATCTGTTTTTTGTGAGCCATCCAATGGTTTTGTAAAAAAATGTGAGTCATTTCCTCTGCCTATACCTTATTGACCGAGGGAGGTAGGCAGGGTTTACTACTGGATTACTATTTTTTACTTTAACTAACTGACAGATTCCCTCTCCCCCTCATTCTCTGAACAAGACCCACCCATTGACCCACAGAAGCCATCTAACCTTGGTTGAAACACTCCCTTAATCCCTCCTCAACTGAAGAACAAAAACCATCCCTCTCTCACAGACTCCCTCCCTCCCCAAAGACTCTCATTCTTCTGCCACTCCCTCATAGCCTGACAGAACTCCTCGATCCCTTCCTTGCTCACTGACTAATACATAACCTTGTGTCCTCATTTCCTCACTGACAGGCTCCTCTTCTATTCTACTCAAGAACAGACTCGACAAAATCCCTCTGTTTTCCCTCATTAAATAAGACTTCCTAATGCATACACCGACTAATATAATTCCATTGGCTTTGTCACTGACTCACATAATTGTCCTCAATGACTTCCACCCTCACAAACGACTCCATTTCATTTCTGCCTCACTTACTGATAGACCCCAGATACTGATCTTTCTCACTTTCCAACAATTCCCCTTCCTCCCTACCTGCCTCACATATCAATGACCCACAGAAGCCTTTCCTTACCTCTCTAACAGAGACTCAATCAGGCTTCTCTTTCTCTCCCTCAGTAAATAACTGACTCGTTCCCTTCCTCACCTTCCTGACTGATGGATTTCTTTTTCTCTCTAATCAAAAAAGACTCCCCAGCTTCCTCACTCACTGACCAAAATACATATTTTCTCCATCACTGACTCTCAGAATGACTCCCTCACACCCCGAAAGCACCCCCCCCACTCCCATTAATTGATGGTCTCATTTCCTCCCTCAGTGACCAACATACTCCTACTCACCCTCAAAGATGGACAGACAACATGAAAAACATATTTCCTGTGTTACTCCTTTACCGACTCACCAACTCCATTACACTGTCTCCTCATTCCTGAAAAGAAGCCAGCCATATTCATCTGTTTGCACCAACTAATGACCAGAACCCTTCCTACAAAAAGCATTCTACAACTAATGGTGCTTTTATTAAACTATAAAAGCTTTTTTACTGTTATATGCATTTATTCATATCTGCAAAAATAACATTTAATACTTGGTGTAATTCCATAAATAACACTGCACTTTTAACCAGCACATGCAGATGTTATACTGCTCAACCTCAAGTTTAACACAGAATAAGATTGTGCAGTTGATGGATCACAGTGATGAGATTGGGGAGAATGTAAAATGCCATTTGAAATCCTGACCTTTCAACACTGAGCTTGATAATGGTTCTACATTCATTCAGAGATAATAATGGGGGCCAGACAAAAATTTCGAATAATTGTGGTCTAAAGAAGGACATGTACTGGCATATTGAACTGGTCTTGTCAATGGGATTTTTACCATGGACTTTCATTTTTTGGTTTTCACTTTCTTGCTTTACCTTTATTAAATGCATTTATCCAGAACATCCCCATCCACCCAAGTCCAGCATAATCCACATTAATCTATGTTTCAATTTTTAAATATGCATTCCAGCAGTGCAGCAATCTAATGTACTAGGTCAGCACCAGAAACACTTGGGTGTTACGACTTGACGATGCCTTCCAGTGCTACAAAAGCAACCCCCACCTGTAATGACAAGTATTTCAGCCAGAGTATGATTATGCCTATATTCTCCAGTGATACTAACCAGGAAACAACAGGACAACAAAGAGGAAATAATAACAATAACAACAATTCGGTCCTCTAGTACTGCTCGATTGGTCTCCTATTCTCTCAGGGGACAAGGAAGGCATGCATCTCTGGTTTCTCTGGTCGTCTCTGGCTATTTTCAAACGCGCTTGAAGACCCACCTATTCAGTACTTGCCTCAACTAACACCCTCGCCTCTTTTTCGCTCTGTCGCTCTTAAAAAAAAAAAACACAACCTTTTCAGAAGTGTATTACTGTTTAAATTCCTGATTATTAAAAACGGATTATGTTACTGATGCCTTAAAGAACTTTTGTAAGTCGTTCTGGATAAGGGCGTCTGCTAAATACTCTAAATGTAAACAACAACTATAAGAAAAGTAGTACCAATAACAACAACAGCAACAACTATAATAATTAAACAACAATTCAACTATTATTATTATTATTATTATTATGTGATAACAAGTAAAGGGGAGAAAAGCGTAATAATACATTTATTAATCATTCAGAATTTTTAAATGTATTAGTGTACGTACATTGGTCTCTTCTTGTGGGGATTCTGACGAATCTTTGCCACTTTGGGGTACAGGCCAGCCACAATCACTGCCTTGAGGAGCTTCTCGTTTTCTGAATAAGGAGAAATTCAGTTGTTAAACACCTTATGGACACCCTAATGATTAACTTGCAAAGGTCTGAGATATAAATGATAAGTGAAATGTCAGTTCTTGTAAATGATGGCTGGATAAGGCCAGGCATAAAGACCTGAGTGACTTTGCCAGGTGACTGGAACAAAGCTTTTTTCCAAATGGCAGTGCAAAAAAATATTTTGAACTAGACACAGAAATTATAAGGATGATAGCCGATACAAGCACTTGCGCTATGGATTACTTTGGCAAATCTTGATTTTTACTTTGGCAAATCTTGATTTTTATCAGCAGCAAGCTCAAAAGTCAGGCTCTGTCAATGTATGGAGTTATGTCAGTCTTTTACAAGGTTATTTACACTTCTGTGATAGCAACATTAAGGCAGAAAAGTACACTGATGTTCTAAAGCAAAATATACTGCCTTCAAGGTGACATCTTTTCCAAGAAGACATCCATGCATTCTCAACAATACAATGCAAGACCACATTCAATAAGGCATGGCTGTGGACGAAGACAGTACGAGTACTGGATTCGCCTGCCTGCAGTCCTGATCTGTCTCCAATAAAGAATGTGTGAAGAATTTCAAAACAAAAAATCTTAAAAAGACAGACCTGGATTGTTACACACCTTAAGACATGCTGGCAGGCAGGCTGGGAATAAAATAACCCCTGACACGCTTCATATACTGGTATCTTTGGTGCCAATTCAACTTTTAAGGAATATACACACAATGCCACAAGGGTACAATTGGTTACTGGAACATAGAATTGTGTCTTCATTGGCCTTCACAGCCCATTTCACAACCTCAATCCTATACAGCATCTCTGGGACTAGGCAGAAAGGGCTGGTCAAAGCACATCAGTACCTTAACCTAAATTGAGAAGCTATCACGTTTGCTTGGATTAACATTTGTGCAGAATGATTTCAACACCTAGTGGAATATGAACCATGATTAATTGCTGTGGCAGTAAAGAAAAACAGAGGACCTAATCCTAGATGGGTGTCTAGTAGACAGAGTGTGTGTGTGTGTGTGTGTGTGTGTGTGTGTGTGTGTATATAAACGGTCTTCCTATACCTAATGTCCTCACAATTAAAGGAAAACCTGGCTATTTAGACTTATGAGGACCGTTTTGCTGTGGGTGTGTACATATAGAAATGTATTTGGAGTAAACAACAGAATGACTGATTACGGGCAGTTAACAGAGCGAGAAGCTTCAGGCTTTGGAAATGGAAAAGATTTGCCACGCACTTTGAGCATCTTATGTTTAGCACTGCACATATTACTGGATAAGCCCTCCCTCAATTCATCATGGCATGATGGAAACATTGTTTCAGTATTCTGCTCTATGCCGACTTGACTGCATCACGCAATTCCTGCAGAATTTTCAGATGCGCTTTCATGCTGAAAATGTTCCATTCTTCCACACCTTAACGACTGGGAAGACCACATAAAGACACATGAAACCAGTTTGAGACGATGTTTACTTGTTTTCCCAGTATTTGGCAATCCAGTATTGGTGAGCATGCACCCACTGCATCTTCGGCATTCTGTTCTTGGCTGACAGAAATGGAACATCATCTTCTGTTGTTGTAGTGCACTCTGATTTCTGGCCTCAATAGTATAGATAGGTTATTGTAGGCCATTCTCTGTTTACAACTATTGAATCTGAAGTTTTATGTTGTTCTCTGCAGGGTTCGGTCATTAATAAAATAAACAAAACATACAACATGGCTGTAAATGAACAAATTCTATAAGCATATCTTCCTCAGCAAGGATTTTAAGTGAAATGATGAAATGATTATGAAATATGAAATAATTGCAATATACTTAAAATTGGAGCATTTACAACTTAACATTTGAGAGGGGCTCTGGCAAAAAGCAGGCAATTAACAGCAAGGCAGGCAAGCCACAGCCAGTTGAAGCCAAAAAAATCAATACCCTGTATTGATTATTTCAATATTTTATATTAATGATTACTGGTTTTCTAAGAAAAACTGACAGTGGATTTTAGATAGATGAAGCTTAAGAGTGTGTCCTACTGTGTCATTAGTGAAAATGTCCCATGTACATGGATACGTGAGAGCTGGCAGAGAGGCAACAAGCACGTTTATGTGTAATGTGACCTGAGAACAGGAGCTTTTAGCAGTTAATGTGACTGATGTTCTACAACAGTAGTTAAATTAGATGTGAGGTAACCATTTGAGTAACAAGAAGCCTGGCAACCATTAAAATGCATTATCTTCATTTCTATATCATGAAAAACACATGAATAATGTAAATACAAAGCAGGAAAGGGGAAAAGACTCCCCAAACACGAACTGTTTTTTTATTAATCTAAAACTACAAATACATTTGCAGATTTTTACATATATTCAATTATTTAAAGTACTTTACAAATATTTTTGTTTAAGGATCTGGTACCAGAGTTTATGTTGGCACTGGGATCTTTAGGGTCCTTACTGCTCACAAAGCCAGCTGCCAACAGATGCTCCGCAAACTGCCCTTTCATATTTTGCAACATCTGAGAGAGAGAGAGAGAGAGAGAGAGAGAGACAGACACACAGACAGACAGACGTGTTAGTAAGGTCTAGACTTTTAAACTCTAATACTTTTGAAATAAAGAAAACACTGGTGGAGTTGAGGTGTAAGATCAGTAATTGTATGTTCACACAACAGATAAAGTCGTCCAAATAACATTTATTTAAATTTTATTTTATATTCTGAAGAGTCAGGCTCATAAACTAACCAAAAGTGCTCAAGAGGTAAGCAAAGAAAATAATTAAAAATATTATATAAAACATAGATTTTTATTATAACCTCATTGGCTTTTTAAGGACAGATTAAGTTAATTATGTTAATTGGTAAATAGGTTACATCAAAACTAGACCTGCAAATTAAAATTGGGCCCCCACATAATTAACTTAATGCATGTCATTGGACTATGGGAAGAACGGAGCGCTGTCCCAAATGCATCAAACAGTATGGACTGATAACCTGGTTGTTTGTCACACTAACAAATATTGATTACTTAGAATTAGCAGACACACAATAATGACAACAATAAGGATTTTCAATAAGGAGCTGTGGTAGGTAATTCTGTGAAGAGAGTCAGGAGTGGTGGGGCTGCAAGCTTTGCATGAATTGTTGAAATTAAATTCATCAACAAATTTAGAATATCAAACGCTCTATTTGAATGACTTTCTTCATGTTTTGAGGCGGCCGATATGAAAAAAAAAAAAAAAAAACAAGTATGGTTTGGATAGCACGATCTGGCAAATAGGTTTGGGTAACTGCATGCTTACTTTCATATTTAGCCTTGCCAAGTCCTGAAGTTGTTTGACTGTTACATTTATATTATTTATCAGATGACCTTATCCAAAGTGGCTTACAACTTATACGGTCTTAAAATTCAAGCAATCGTGGGTTAATTGCCTTGCTTAAGGTGCGGTTTTAACCTTGGACCATGAAGTTCAGTATCTTAACTGCTAGGCTACCACAGTCTGTGGTACTGGTAATAAGTTTTGCAAAGCCATTTCTACATATTCATGCCTGATTTGATCAAACTACTCCGATGAGATGAACCCTAGGATGTCCTGCAAACCATGACTGCCAAGTTTCATATGTGTACAGGATTTCATTTCTACATATGAAAGTAGCAAAGGTTTGATTGAATGTGGTTTATAAGTTGACACATGAAGACTGACCTGCAGTGTGTTGGCTGACAGGAAGTTGTCCCAGCAGTATTCCCGTTCAAACCTGTAACCCTGCATCTTAGCTTCCTCCCAGCCCTGACAGACAAAGCATATACCGTCAGTCAACTGCGTCCAGCTAGACCTGAACAAGATTCAAACCTCTATCAAACAAATTTAATTAAAATGTTCATATAAGGAAAAATCCCTCATCGAGAAATGTGCATATGTACTTAGTACAATAATAGATCCTTCCACCAATTGAATTACAGATTATACCCTACCTGTTACTATGCAAAATTCTAATGTACAGATTTTCAAACTGTCTGGTCACTTCTACAAGCACAACCAGCGAGTGTCTATAAAGTTACCAGTAATGTTTATTGTGTTTAAAAAAAAAAGTGTAATTTTACCCGGAAGGCATTGACCACAGTCAAGTGGTCACTCTTGGAATTTTTAGAGAGCACCTTCCTTTTGTAGTCTGCTATCTTCTCCTTTCCCTGCAAACATGACAAGATATTGTAATGCCACCCAAATAACAGGCACTGCTCACAAAACAGGGGATATTTTAAAATAAATACAAAGAGGATCACGGTCAGTTTGTTTTGGCAGTCTTTGGTGACCATACAATTTACTGAACAGTCAATGCGTGGCAATCTCATCCAGTTTAATATGCTTCTGTTCACCCCTATGAATATATCACTCGCTACTCAATCACGATAACTGAGTTTGCATCTCATTTGTGTAATCAAACAAGTGACTTTTTTGACTTAAACTTTTCATTAGCTTTTCTGATGATCTTGTTTAATCAACTAAAATCAAATGCTTCTTTTATAATTGTTTCATATTCATTGTGAAATATCCCCTAATTTTGAGCATTACATAAGGCCATGTAAAACAGAGAGAGCACAATAAGTTCCATAGTTATGAGCACTTACTTGATACATACTTGATACTTGTATATTGCACACACGCATGCACACACGCAAAAACAAACAAACACGCACGCGCGAATAAATGTATATAAAAACACACAAGAGTTTAGATCAGCAACAGATCAGACCTAAATTAGTGGTCATATCAAATGGTCTTAATGATAAAGATTCTTTGTTTTTAATACATTCGCAAATATTCCAAATATGCTGTTTTTACTTTATCATTATAGGCTATTGAATACAAAATGATCGGGGACAATTTTTGTTTTGTGACAAACTTATAAACAACATAACAAAATGTGAAAATGTGTGGGAAGTGTTTGAAGACTTTCCAGATGCAAAGTGCCTTTTTAGAAGCAAACACTGGCTGCCATTTAGTGTATAGTATGTGTATTTACCATTGGTATGGAGAAGGGGTCTTTAAAGCTGAGACTAGCTGCTATAGTTAGCACCGGGTCCAAACAAGCTAGAAGAGCTCCAAACAGAATCATCTTCCCAATGTGAGGCTCAACAGGCAAACGGGCAAGGTGGAAACCCAAAGGTGTTAACTCCTCATTTCGGTCCAATGCATTCTACAAAAACACAGACAACACACTGATAAGTGCTAGAGTTTTATGCGGTGCAATTAATTCTCTCAGCTATCAATCTCTCAGAGTCATGCCAGACACCAGTTATCATCAATATCAAACCCATCTGCCACAATCACAGCCCTCTGAGCCTCTCTCATCCAATTCTTTCTTTTTATCTCTCAATTACACACCAGATCCATTAGGTGAGTTACGGCCAGCTCAATGGCTCTGTCTGACGGTGGGTCCAGAGTCCTCCTCAGGAATGATGCGATATGGCCTAATTTTAGAATCTGTAAAAGTCAGAGAGAAACGCACAGAGCTGAAAAAAACAAAACAAACACATACAGTTTACACACCCTGACCAAGCATTTGTCACAACAAACCTGACTGAACAGAACGGTGAAAGTACACACTGTAAGCTACAGACTGGTAACTGTTAGATACTCTCACACAATATCAATACATGGCTTTAATGCATTGCAATGTGTTTGTTTTAACTGGGTCCTTATTATTCGTAAGAAACATTCAGGTAAACAAACCCCATTACTGCATTGTACTGTGTCTACTGTGTAAAATATTTTTTGTAATTGAGGGGGAAAAAACCTGGCTCCATCACTCCATAATGCTCTTTTCCTCTGATCTTCAGTCCAATTTTTGTGAGCTTTAGCATATCTTTATATAAAAGGACATCACAATTAATACACTGCGCAAAAAATTGAGGAGATATTTTTAAATTAATACAATGCGGGACAAACTCATCCTGTCCTGTCCCCATCATCAGTGTGTTTTGGCAGTCTTGGGTGACCATACAGTCAATGTGTGGCACTCTTGTTCAGTTTGACATGCCTCTGTTCACTCTCATGAGTATGTGAATTTCTACTCAATCAAGTTGCAAGTTTCTTTCACTTTTCATTTGCTTTTCTGATGACCTCGTTTAATGAAATAAAATAAAATGCTTCTTTTTACATTACTTTATATTCGTATGAAATATCCCCAAATTTTTGTGAGCAGTCCATTTGCCACCAAAGCCTACAGAAGCAGTTAATTTCGGTTTTTGCGTTTGTTTACTGCATACACATTTCCTGTATTTTCTGGTTGTATTTAATTGTTTTTTTATTTTTTAGATTAAGAATAATTCTATATAGTCATTATATGCTTGCAAAAATGACAGTATATCAAACAATGGTGGGCCAAGACTTTTGTACACTGCTGTACAAAGCAAGTAACTGAAGGTTAAGGGTTGTGCACAAGGGTGTGAAAGTGAAAGAGTTGGAATAGCCAGGATTTTAATCTTCTGCAAATTACATTTAGTCATTTGACAGATGCTCCTATCCAGAACAACTTACAGCTGTTACCATATTGCAAGTTATAAGCCAAGCATTTGTAGGTTAAGGGCCCTGTTCATGGTCCCATTAGTGCTGGGATTTGAATCCTCAACCTTTAGGTCCCTAGTCCAGTAGCAAAACAACTGCACCACCCCACGGTCATTAAGATTCAATTGAAGCTCAACAGATTATACATGTGATGTTAAGCCTTTTAATAAAATATACGTTTCTACATTAATATAATATTACTTTCAGATTACATCATATTGATCTAGAACAGTACATTTCTAAGTCATAAAGAACAATGACTGTCTTCCACAGCATGCCACTGTGGTGAAGCACATTCAGTAACATAATTTTGTGCTGCACTGAGAAACAGCATGTCAGACCATCCCTACCCACACCAATCAGACACTATAATGAGTCACATCACAGCCTTGGCAGCACCAATCTCTACCTGACAGACTGTTATTGAATTCCTGTATAGACTGTCTTTATTCTGTTGTACTATTTTGTATCTGTACATTACAGGATAGAATTAGCTAATTTGGCATGCTTCTGTGGAGTATACTTTGTCATACTGCAAGTTTGATAGGGCCAATGCAATGCTATGTGTTGTTGTCACAATAAACTACACTGAAATATAATGCAATGGAATTTCCAATGAAATATGTAATAATAATAGATCTACCTGTTGGTTCTTCTATTCATTCACCTAAATTTCCATCCTTCTATGCACAAATTTATACCTTCACCCTACTAAACCTATATCTTCACATTCATCATCCTTAAACCCATCCATCCATCAATCTATCCACCCATCCCCAACTCCATCTAACTATCCAAATACCCTGATATTCAAACATCCAACCACAAATGCATCAATCTATTCATCCATCTTCAAATCAATACATTCATGATTCCTCAACTCCTAGCTCAATGCATTTAGTTTGGTAATATATATCTTAAGACAGATCCTTGCGTTATTTACTGTCTTACATTTATCTCTAAATTCTTAAAGAAATACCCTTTATTTACCCATTCTATGTACGTTTTTACCTCAGTACTAAAGTTTGGCCAGTATAGTATTATGATCCAACGTAACACACCAATGTGTGTTTTAATGAACTGGACTGATACGCTGGTTTAAGATGCTGAAAGTGGGTTGGAATACCTTAATCTGCAGACAAAGCTCCTCCAGAGGTGTGCGCTGGATTTCAGGAAGCTGGTAGCTATCCAGTAAGCTTGCTCTCAGAGAGTTATACAAGTGGTAGCACTTCCCTGGAGACACCCTGCAAACACACACGCACACAGAACATTTGTAGTCTGTGCATCCTTCTAAACACTTAAAAATACAAACACAGTTGTAATCTGGTGTGACACTGTTGTGTAACAATAATTTTTACTTTTATGGTTCTGTTTATCAGTCCTGAACATCGGTTTGGGAATCCCAGTCCAACATGCAGAACAGCTTGAAATCTGGGATGCTTGTAGGTTTCCTCATGTGAACTGCTTGCTTCAGGTCCTTATACAACATGTCTTTTGCATTATGGTTCGGACTTTTTTACTCAAGATTTCCTTTAGAATTTGCTGGTATAATTCACCAAAATTCATTGTTCTATCAGTGAGGCCCTAAGAAGTCACATGCTGTCCTGATAGACTTCCACAAAAGTTTTGTGAACAGTCTTTTATAGATTGTTTATAGATTGTTGTTCTTTTAATTCACCAGGTTGACCACTTAGAACTGAGAGTCCATTTACTGAAAACACCGAAATTAACATACATTGCATAAATATTAATATCCACATACTTATGCCTCTAAAATATATGTAGTATTGTACAATTGTCCTCCAAAAAATAAACAACCAGG
Source organism: Parotocinclus haroldoi (assembly GCA_034779995.1). Lineage (NCBI taxonomy): Eukaryota > Metazoa > Chordata > Actinopteri > Siluriformes > Loricariidae > Parotocinclus > Parotocinclus haroldoi. The sequence continues at coordinate 964 of JAUZST010010240.1, read as the reverse complement.
TATAAAATGCTCTCGTTTGTTTAATTGTATTCTCTTACTAGATTTACGACGTGTTAGGTCATATGTATGCAAAAGCACCGTAATTCAAAAGGGGTTACAAACATTTGCTGTACATGGCTTTAAATACACACAAACAAACACAAATGCAGACCTGAAATGAAGAGGAGGCAGGATGTGTGGCCCATTAGCAACAACACCATACTGCATGCTAATGCAACTACCACTTAGCCTTAATGGAGCCTTTTACTGTTGTTTGAACTACATCTGGACAGTTCTCCTTTGCACTCTCACACACACAGACACCCCCTCAGAATAAGAACATACATTAAGTCACATTATTCCCACTAGCCTGTAAAATGTCATAATGCTGAAGCAAAAAGCTTCCAAAATAACTGAATTACAAACCAAACAAGATGAATGGATCGAGACAGAGTACGCATATATGCATGTGTCTGATCCTATATTGACGTCACTCAGAAATTGGACGTACAGGGTCGAACCACTTATCAACCCAAATTTCATTCCATATATTACCATGAGCACATGACAACCAGTCATTTCTTAGCAGGTTTATTTCGATCTAACTTTTCGGTTCCTATCAATGCATTTTATGCTTTAAAAACACGACAATGGTCAATGCAAAACATTTGTCTGTATTAAGAAGGCATCTATTTGTCAGGACCAGTGTGTCACGCGATTATGCTACATATTTTGGTTATTACTTTATTTTGTTACAGGGGACATAAACGTTAATTTGAACAAAGCTTTACATGACATGCTCAAATAGTGACCGACGATAAATATTCTTTATACCTAAAGATTTGCCACATAAAATATTTACATTTTATAATTATACATTACAGTGATCAACAATTTTCAGTGGACAACAAATGTGTGAAAATGATTGAAAGTTTTCCAGAAAAGTAAAAAAAAAAAAAAAAAAAAAAAAGAGAAGTCGAAGATT
>JAUZST010010239.1:0-12520 GCA_034779995.1 Parotocinclus haroldoi | reverse complement strand
TGTGTGTGTGTGTGTGTGTGTGTGTGTGTGTGTGTGTGTGTGTGTGTGTGTGTGTGTGTGTGTGTGTGTGTGTAAGTCTGTGCGATCCCTTGGTTGATGTGTGGAAAATGTGTCCAAAAGCAAATGTTAATGATGGACAAAAAGGAGCTATTGCATTTGGACAGGCCAAAGTGTGGAGGCAGTTTGCAGGTGTGTCAAGGTTTACAGTCATACGGGTTTACCAGACGTGGCGAAAAAACAGGACATTTTTAGTCACAAGTGACTAAATAGAATTATATCTAAACATCGTGTTTGAGTTCAACACGAGCCGCTTTTACACCAAACAGTTCCAGGGCCTAATTTGAGAGGAACATGCCCTCACTGAGCACCCCGGATAACCTTTTTCTAAGAGCTTTTTTGCTTTAAATTTGCACTGCCAGTAAGAACACTGTGTAACGGTGAAAATCGTGTTTATGTTCTCTGTCACTCATGGACTCCAAATGCTGGACCATGCATTTTTTTTTCCATTTTAACATTGAGGTCTGGTGATCATATGGCTACCACTGAAAAGACACTGCCTACCACAGAAGAGAAATTTAGGCATGGTTGTCTAACATGCGCCCAATGGGGTCCAGTTCTAAGAACTATCAAAAAGTTCCACTTGTGAGAAAGTGCTTACAGTCGTTGCTTGGTCTCCAAATTGAAACCAGTGTGTCTTACAGTCATTAGGGGTCCATGAGCTATATTATGATTGGTTTAATCAGTTTTTGTTATATTAGTGTACATGTTTTATGAATAGCCTTTCACTCTAGCCATGTTGTGCGCGCACGTGACTTCACTAGCCGGTCGAAGAGGTGAGAGGTACATCGGCGTGGCCACAGCATCACCTCATAAAGCCCAGTAATCCTACCACAGATCTTTACTCCAGATTGCAGGATTAAAAACCCAGCCTGCTGCTGATCTGTTAATGGCTATTTAGGTCACTGGGCTTGTGGGGCATGTTTAAATGGAGAAGCCAGGGACGTGAACTGGGTTTGCTCTGCTTCATTCCATTATCACATGAACCTAGTGACTCACACTTGCACGTAACGCGCTGAAGAAATGTAGGAGTGGATCAGGGACACGACAACCTGCTTAGTGTCTTAGTATGACAGGTTCAGCCTGTTCCTTGATTTCTGAATGAGATTTGGCGAACGAGAAGCAGTGAATGACAGCGAAGTGTCCTCGGGAACCTGAAGACTTTTCTCTGAAGATGTGCAACGAGCAAAACAAGTGGCTTGGATTGCGAAGGGTTTAAGGCTGTGGCTTAAGGATCAGATAGCTAACTAAATATGTTTCATCTAACTACGTTTTCTCGGGAGACATCTTTCGGTTGATTGTTTATATACAGTTGGTTGAAAGCTAAAATGTTATGCAAATAAACGTTAAGTTTTAGTCATAATGTTAAACCGGGCTGTCTAATCTCACTGCAAGTTATAAATATGTATATTGGCATCTGCAGTATGTGTGTGTGTGTGTAATATCGGTTATCGGCATCGGCTCAAAATTCCCATATTGGTGCATGCCTGGTGCATTTCTGTGTGAGAAGTCATTAGTTGGTATTCTGCCGTGGAGGAAAGAGGAAATTTCTTCAAGTACACATCTGTCTTTTGCATCCCAAATAAACGAGTGAGAAACCTCTGAAATGTACATGCTAAAGTCACAGCGATTCCCCATTTCCCTGTCAGCTATCATGGGAGTAAGGCAATGTTTTAAAACAACATATGATGTTACCAGAAAGACTCTGGAAAGCCCAAAGCTTCATCAAGCAGAGATGATTACCTGCTGAAATGTACAGTCCTCAAAGCCTTGAAAAATGGACGAATTCTGTACACAGACGCTTTAGAATAACAATAAGCAGCTGCTTTTCTAATGCATGTTTTGTTCTCTAAAGTTGTTGCAGTCTCAGAAAAACAATAAGGGCATGATAAGTTGCGTAGACTGATAAATCACAATTTGATTATGGTTTTATTCCCATGTCCCCGTGGGGGTTTTCTCTGGATGCTCTGGTTTCCTCTCACAGTCCAAAAACATCCATCCATTATCTTCCGCTTACTTCACATGGAGTCCTGGACCAGCCGGTAACCACCCGGCAACATTGGCCGCAAGGACTTTAAGTTTCGGCAGATGGGAGTTATATAATCTTGTTTTTAAGCTTGATTTGGAATTTCTGCTGCAAAATCTTATCAGTTGTTTTATTGCTCTACGGCTGAGTTAATGGATGAGTTTCTAATATTGTTAAATACTCTGGTTACTTTTTTGAGGGGTGGGCATTCAAAATGATAAAAAGTTAAAGAGCCAATAAACCTGCACTAAAGGGGTGCCATATCGTATCTTTCGCGATAATACCGGTATCATTTTTTTAAATGATATAAAACATCCATATCGTGATATTCCGACGTCTTTATGTAATGGATTTACACAGAGTATGGAGTATTTTCATTACGTGACTCAAAGGCAGAGCAACAGATACGGCAGAAAATGGGCTGTGCGGAGGTGGAGATTGTCCCAAAAAAGGGGAGCGACTGCGGTAGTGTGGAGGTGGTTTTGGTACAAAATATCAGATGTACAACAAACTACAGTGATACGTAAGCTATGCAAAAGTAACGACAAATCTAATCTGTTTCACCACCTCGAGCAGGAGCACGTAGCTGAGTAAGGAAAGTCAAAAATGCCACGAGGTCAGGTGTTTTTAAAGTTTCAAATATATCTTGTTGCAATTGTATGTTGTTGAAATATATCGGCACATATATTGTTATCGCAACAATACCCTACAATATCGTGATATTATTTCAGGGCCATATCGCCCACCCCTAGCCTGCACCCAGCGAGGCAGGATACTGTACGTGTGCTGTACAACCTCGTTTGCTGTACTAATTTGTTCATTCTTGGGATTTACTGTGAATAAGCCATGCATTGACATATCTTGATTGGAATAAGAGTAAGTACATGGCTGTATGTTTTCCATCGGAACTCATTTTTCAGCTGTTAGCACCCACATCATTGCGTGTCGGCCGGAGTATGCAGAATTTGTCCCGAGCAAACGAAAGGATGGGAAGTGTCTGTGCTTCTGGAATTAATAATCAATACGGTCAAACCCTGTTATCCGAACTGCATCTGACTTGTCAGTAGGCCACACTGCTATTAGTGGCAGTTTGAACATCAACCCTCACTCTGCACTTTGGTTCTATTCAGTGGTTCATGGTGTGTTTATGGTTGCTGCATTTATTTTGTAGTGTTTGGTGCAGGAAGAAACTTGTTAGGCAACATTACCGAACGTTCACAGTTGATTAAACAAGTGGAATCAGGTGGGGCTCCTGCTTGCTTGGAATGAAAGCCTAAAGCCACTGCACCACCCTTCTTGTACCAGTTAGCTTTAATTAAAGGTTAATGCTTCGTATTTGTCTAAAAATCAAACCTGTTTCACTCGTGGTGTTGAATTCACTCTAATCTAGGTGATTGCCGTCTCCGGACAGGTAACAACCATCCGATCTGCGTCCGTTAACGTCCGACTTCTTAACAGTTAACAAGATATGGCCTATTCTAATGAGAAATAAAAATCCACTCATGATGCAAATACTGAGCCATGTTACGGTGGCAATCATTTGTTGATCACGTAATAATAAATCGATTTTCTACTGGTTTTCCTTAGTGTCTGTCAGTCTTTTAAAGGAAATTTGCGTCACTGTACAACAAGGTACACCGTTATGTGGTAACTGGCAGCATGTAGCTGTAGATAAGGACACACCCAGCTTTAGCAGACAGGCATCACTACATGGCTTTTGTTGTGGTAATGTAATAGTATAGGATGTGCCAGAATTTCTGATTTACTGTTGTGAGGAATGCCCCAGGGCCTATAATAATATCATAGTGTTCACAGCTCGAGTGAGAGTTCACCTGCTTACCGGCATTTCGAACGCACCGGCATTTCGAACGCACAGACAATAATTGTATTAAATAAGAAATCCCGAAGGACGCTGGACCCTGGAGCACGAGCATTACCCGCTGTCACGCGGCGTGTCCAATGGTTTTCGGTTTAGCTCCCAAGCTGCCGCGTTTGCAGATGACCCAACAGCTGTTTAGCATGTTTATTTAAACTCACAGATCACTTAATTAGTCTTCCCGGTACATCGTAAGCATGTTCAATGGGATTCAGGTCCGGAGAGCGTAAAGGCCAGTCCATGCGTTCGGGTTCCTGCCGTTTGAAGCATGTTATTGACGAGATGCACACGGTGGGACCTAACGTTATCGTCTATGAAGTTATTTCCAACTACCCCAGCACAGGGTACCACTATATGGAACTGCAGAAACTCATCTTGGTATCTGACACAGCAGTCAGCGATCCAGTGGTGGTGTGTTAGTGTGTGTTTTGCTGGTGTGATTGGATTAGATACAGCAGTGCTGCTGGAGTTTTTTTTTTTTTTTGCTTCACTTTGTAGCTGTAAATTCGGAGTCAGCATCTCATCTGGTGCGCAGTTTGTTTGACTTGGTGAAGGCCGCAAGTTTGATAGTGTCCACAAATATTTTTAATTCCAGTGTTTGACACGCAACATGTTCTAATTCACTAATAACTTGTTGAAGGAAAAAAAAAACATTTCAGAGCTTATTACATGCTGTTCAATTAAGACTAAGCACTCACTGTCACTTTATTAGGTACACCTTTTCAGCTGCTTGTTAACACACATCGTATACAGTGGAGGAAATAATTACTTGATCCCTTGCTCATTTTGTCAGTTTGCCCACTTACGAAGATATGAACAGTCTGTAAGTTTACGGGTAAGTTTATTTCAACAGCGAGAGACAGAACATCTAATAGAAAATCCAGAAAATGACTTTGTATAAAATCAATTAATTTGCATTTTGCAGAGAGAAATAAGTATTTGATCCCCTACTAAACATGGAGTTCTGGCTCCTACAGACCAGTTAGACGCTCCTAATCAACTTGTTAACTGCATTAAAGACAGCTGTCTTTGGAGGAAGAGACTATACTGACTGTAACCCAAAGTATGGAGGTGGAAACATTTATGTTTTTGATGGAGCCAAACGGTCAAATGTTGAATGACAACCTCCTTCCCTCCATCAGGACATTAAAAATGAGTTGTGGCTGGGTCTTCCAGCACAACAATGACCCAAAACATACAGCCAAGGCAACAAAGGAGTGGCCCAAAAAGAAGCACATTAAGGTCTTGGAGCGGTCTAGCCAGTCCCCAGACCTTATTTCCATAGAAAACTTATGGAGCGAGCTGAAGGTCCGAGTTGCCAAAATCGGACAGCCTCAAAATCAAAATAATATAGAGATGACCTGCAAAGAGGAGTGGACCAGAATTCCTCCTGACATGCGCGCAAACCTCATTATCAACTACATAAAAAATATTGACTGCTGAGCTTGCCAACAAGGGTTTTGCCACCAAGTCTTGATTGCTAGAGAGATAAAATACTTATTTCTCTCTGCAAAAAGCAATTCCATTTCTATATTTTATAAGAAATATTATCTGTATTATGTAAATTTCTATATATCTATATTTAAAATATATTCTGTCTCTCACTTTTTATATCTTTTTATAAGTGGGTGAGAGATCAAATAATTATTTCCTCCACTGTATACAACTCCTGCTGGAGTTCAAACCGAGCACCAGAATAGGAAAGAAAAGTGATTGAAGTGACTTTGAACGTGGCATGGTTGTTGCTGCTAGACGGGCTGGTCTGAGTATTTCAGAATGCTGGGATTTTCATGCACATCTCCGGGCTTTAAAGAAAATGGTCTGGGTGAAAATACCTTGTGTATGAAGTCAAATACTTATGGTTTTCTGTTTTGCGTTTGTTTACTGTCTGACAAAAATTACCTTATTTTTAATTTTCCCTCAAGTTAAATGGATCTGTAAATCCTTTTGCTGCCACACAGTCTATGTTCATATTTGAACAGAAATAGTTTATACCTAGAAGGGTTGAATCCATTCGTGTGTGTCTGTGTGTGTCTTTCAGGAGATGCATTGGAGGAAAGACTCCAAAGTCACACTGTCTCTGGTTCCAGTCTGGTGACCCTTACATCAGCTGCCGGCATGGCCTCGGGAACGGAGCTCCCCAGGAAACGCAAAGGCAGCACAGACAAGTGTGTGTTTGTGTGTGTTTCTGTCCTTTTGAGGATCTTAATAATGTTGGATCTTAAGAACATTTGGCTGATCCTCGCAAACAAAAGAACCCTCCCATTTTTCTCCGCAATGTGCCCCGCCATTTGCCAATCCCTCCACTGAGGAAGGGGCCATAGGCTAGCGAGTGTTCTTTGCAAACATTCTGCAGCCACCAACTGCTTCTTTTTCATCGGCAGGCAACTAACTTCTATGGCGAGAGGAGCGCGCAACCCTCGCCGCATCCATCCGCCATCTTTGCCCGCGCCTCCGACGACCAACAGGGGCTGCTTTTGCAGTGGCAGAGAGATGTACTCTCATCCAACCTTCCCTCCCTCAGACATAGCCAATTGTGCCTGTGACGTGCCCAGCCAGGCCAGAGGCACCGTGGAGACCCAAGTTCGTATTTGACTGCTGTGCCTTTTGAGCGTCAACCAAAGTGCAATTTTACAATAATTGGAGATTTTAGTTTAAAAACTAGAAGCGCTCAGATATTTGCTTTTGAATACTAAGGCCAAAGATGGGGGTTATGTGTACGTAACGTCGAATATCGAAAACGTTGAGTTTTCCCGTACAGAATTATGAAAATTGAATGAATCCGTTCCAGATCCCCAGACAATCCACACTGCATAAGGCAGTTATTGCAATATCATGAACAGAAAGCTAATTTTATAATAAAATGTTAAAAATCCCATGAAATTTAGTGAGTAATGGATTGAAAGTGACAGTGAAAGCGAAAAGTAAACGCGAAACACTTAACTCTATGGGCGAACTCGGGGGCACTAGCATAACTGCTAATGCTAGCTGCAGTCTACAGGCCAATAGAATGTCTTTCTTTTTGGTTGGCTTTCATAACTAACCGTTTTAGGACCCGCGGAGCCTTATTTGCATTAAGAATATAGTACTGTAAATGTTAAAGTCAAGAAAAACACGACAAACGCAGCGAAGATCTGCTTTGAGCTTTTGTCATGGAGCACTGCCCCACCCTCCACCACCACCCTGAATTGCCACTGCTTATGTAATTGTTGCCTTTATGGTCATTTTAAAAAATCTGAGTTGCTCGTGATTCACGGCGACAAATAATGATGTCCGAAGCATTAAAAAAAAAAAACCGGAATTCGCAATTACATTTTGGAGGAATTATTTATTATATTAATAGCTGTTCAGACCCTTCTTACATAACGCACGCTGATAAAACAAACGTAGCTTTCTGAAGCTTTGAACCATTTGAACCGGTTGCTTTGAAAAAAATGATTCACTGTTTCGAAACGCTGTGACATCTGCTGGCCAGACTTGTGCAACTGCCTCAAGAAAACCTGGGAAACTTCATAGAAACAGTGATTTCAATTCGAACGTGAATGGTCTTCTTGTAAAATAAGCATCTAAAGGAATGTTGGCTGTTATTCTTTCCACTTGGTTGAGACTAATAGAGATTTTAGGGAGTAACTGCGAAGTAAGGGGACTGCATTTTCCACAAAGTAATGGCTAAAATGTTCCCCATGAAAGAAGTAATTAGTCATTTTGAAATGTTCACCCTTACTGAGTAACTATCTCGACACTGTGAAGTGATAAGCTCAGCCAGAATGGATTTTAGTCTTCTCGAGTTTTCTCTCTGCTGAACGTTTCTGACCGTGATGATGTCTGGCTTGTGTGGAAGGAAGAATGAAGGCCAGCTCAGATAACCGCTGTCACTTTGTTTCCAGGGAAATCAAATCGGTGTTGGATGAAAACATGGACGACGAGCAGGAGAGGTATTCTTTCTGTAATGAGAACGAGTTGGATGTTTTTCAGCAGTCTTGAACAACTCACCAAATGCTTTTGTTTTTAGGTCAGAAGGGGATGATCCACATGTGAAGATAAAGTGTTTCAGGTAACCGTTACCAGTGTTGTATTCAATGGAATAGGAAATCTTAAAGAAACGTCAGCCGAAAGTGATCCAGTTTGTCACTTTTTGGATTTGGGATCCTAAAGGATTCTGGATTGGCCAAATCAAAATGAATGGAAACACGAATTGGGACAAGTAATAAATAACTTTTTAACTTTTGAATGAACGGATGATTCTGTTTCTGATTCTGATGTTTCAGTTCCTTGATCACTACACCTGCTCAGTCCAGACACACATGCGGTGACTTTGTACCTGGTCAGTGATTCGATGCGCAACAAAATGGGCGAAAACGCATGGTTGTTCCTCATTACAGCTTACAAACAATTTCCTCTGAAATTCGCAAAAAACAGGCGATAATTCCCACCTTTAAACTGTTAACGTTTTAGTTCAAATTTGCTTTTAAATGTTCGACTGGCCTCTATAAGGTACTACGCAGTGCACTCTGTTTTTTTTAACCCCAACATTAATAACATTTGCACTATATGTAGGGCCCTATGAAATATGTTTTGTTTTTTCCTCAACAATTTAATTCAGTATTTTTTAACAGCATTTGTCATTATGAAAATAACTGCAATGTCAGAATGGCACTTTGGTTTTAAATGAAATTGCTGCTAGACTGCTTACAAAAATTAGGGGAATATTTTGGAATGAATATGTACAGGATCCCATAAGAACTGCTGGACGATCTGATCTGTCCGTGCCCCATCACTGTCAGTGTTTTGGCAGTCTTGGGTGACCAGACACTCTACTGAACAGTCAATGTGGGGGCACTCTCATCCAGTTTAACATGCCCATGTTCACCTTAAATAAATATATAAATATATCACCTGTTATTCAATCACCATAATTAAGTTCTCATTTGCATAATCAAACAACTTTCTTTGACTTTTCATTTGCTTTTCTGATCATCTTGTTCAACGAAATAAAATCAAATGCTTCTACGCTTCATATTCATTATGAAATATCCCCTAATGTTTGCGAGCAGCGCATAACATAAAAAACGATACGAATGAAAGGTGTAAAAGACAGTAAAGGTACACGATGTATCTTTTATAAGTGTAAATAAAAGTGCAGTTTTCCTGTAAGTAATTGGTACCGTTCTCATAAACAAACACGCGAGTGGCTGAGCCGTGTTTAAAGCTCTCGTTACTGTGTTTGTGACGCTGTTGCTATTAAACGCTGCGCAAGTTAAATGTGACCGGAACAAAATCAGTTACTTTAGGCAGATCAGCCGATCAAAGGATATTATGGATCTGTTACATTGTGAACTCGGTGCATTCTGTCATTATAGCGTTCTTATATAATATATTATATTATGAAGTCCAGTTTTATCCGTCATTTCTGCAATTCCGTACGTATTTCGTTCCGCATCATGGAAATCATCTGGCCCAATCTAATCAATTGTGATTTTTACTAATATCATATGTTGCCTCTTATAGTTCTTGCTTATGTCTGTGTTCTTGTGTAAAAAAAAACCTGTTTAATAAAGTAATAAGTAACCATAAATAATAATGCTATTTGTACATAGGGAACCTCACAGCCAAATTGAGAAAAGGCGGCGGGACAAGATGAACAACCTGATCGATGAGCTTTCGGCTATGATTCCCACCTGTAACCCCATGTCCCGAAAACTTGACAAGCTTACTGTGCTACGAATGGCTGTGCAACACCTCAAATCGCTCAAAGGTAAGTTCCTGTGTGGAGTGGGAGGCGCGCGTGGCGCTCTTTCCTCAGGCATTGGGGTGCATGCTTATTAATGGGAATACATGACATTAGTGTTAATCTTGGGACAAACTGGACAAAGGATTGGGGGCAAATGGTCCGCAGGTTTGTAAACCTCTGTTGCAGAGAATCACAAAGCAGCAGGCCATTTCTTTACTGCAGCTGTTTTTCCAGGTGTGACCAGCGGCTTTGCCGAAGCCAACTACAAGCCTTCGTTCCTGCCTGATGATGAGCTCAAGCATCTTCTCCTCAGGGTAATACTGCATTATTGACTTCAGTGGACTCACTGTGGACAGACGATGCCTTCTCCATCTCGCACATGGATGCATTTACTGAATGTCAAGAAGTGCTTTTTTTACAGTAGAGCATCAACCGAAGGAGGGGGAGGGGGGAGTTAGGGTCCTCTGATGTGGTCTGGGTAAAGGTATGAGAACTGGAACTGGTGCAGCTTGGAGAGAAAACAGAATATGTAGTTATGGAAGTTGAGAAACAAAGTCCATTAACAGAATACGTTTGTGCCAAGTGTAGCATGTGATTGAGGCTGTAACAGCATAGCGAGAAAGGGAAGAACCCAGAGGCCAGTGGCAAACCCCAAAATAAAGTGTCGTGCTTTTGCAGCAACAGTTCTAGAGAATAATAGATAATAATGGAAGGAAGTACCCCTTGTGGATCTCCCCCGAAAACTACGTTTCTGATCATTGATCATTGAATTTGCATCCAATTTGCATAATCGAATTCCTTTGACTTTCCATTTTTTTTCGGATGATCTTTTTGAAATAACCCCTCATTTTTGTGAGCAGTCCACTTATGTGGGATGTGGATTTCTTAAAGGTTTCGAATCAAAAATTCGATTGACTTCAGACCCAAATTGAGTTCCCCATAAAGGCTGGTGCCGGTTTCCACAGGTGCCGAATTCTGGAGCTGCGTACCGCTCATTCTGTTGACCTTGAATTCTCTGCGTTTCCTAGGCTGCAGATGGATTTCTGTTTGTGGTTGGCTGTGACAGAGGCAAAATAGTGTTTGTTTCAGAGTCCGTCTCGAAGATTCTGAATTACAGTGGGGTGAGTCATTTATTGATAATCATGTATTCTTTTGTGGAAGCAGCATACTGTAAGCAGGTCATTTCTGACATGTTACTATAGAGTCTGGTGTCCAGAATTGAGCTTCAGAACAGTGTTCAGCTCGGTTGGTTTGTGGCCGCATGAGAACAGTACGTATGCTGAAGGAAACGTTGGCTTGTTTGTGTTGTTTTGTTTTCTAGCCAGAGCTGATTGGTCAGAGTTTGTTTGACTATGTTCATCCAAAGGACATCGGAAAAGTAAAGGAGCAACTGTCTGCCTCTGAACTCTACCCACGGGAACGCCTTATAGATGCCAAAAGTAAGCTTTAAAGCCATAGTGAATCCTTCTTTTATGACATTTTGTGTTCAGTACAATAGTGCATACTCAGCAACCATTTTGTCAGGTTCACCTTGTATGTTTTGTATGTGACTGTTGTCCATTCGAAGGTCTTTAGATCTGAACCTTGAATCCAATTTCCAGTCCTGGAGTTTGTTTTCGCTGGAAGTTAAGGGAACAGTTAATGTAATTGATTAGCCACACAGTGTTGGCTTACAAAGTCCAGGACCAGAAACGACCTTTGTCAGCCCTTTACCCCGTGCTTAAATTAGAAGGGACCACTATATAACTGCAGTAGCCTAACGGTTAAGGTACCGGACTGTGGACCTGATGGTCCAGGGTTCAAATCCCACCTCTGCTAAGCTGCCACAGAATGGTCCTTAAGCACGACCCTTAATCCACCATTGCTTGGATAGTATGTCACTCTGGATAAGGGCGTCTGCTAAATGCCGTAAATTTAAATGTACAACCACCACCGGCCAGATGTTATTTGGGTGGCAGTTGTCCCTTGCCACTGTGTAACTTGCATTTACACATTGACATTACATTGGTGACATTCTGGTTTGTGTGCATAAGATGCTGCAGTGCTGCCGGTATTTTAGTAACTATGCACACTGTATTAAGACACTACCCAATTGGTAATTACATGTGCAGTGTTAGGTCAGTGTGTTAATATTTTGTGTTGGTTATCCAATCAATCAGTATTGAGCCATGGGTCCTGAATTCTACTTAGTGTTCAGTGTGTTTAAAACCCAAGTACCACTGTTACACATGGTGCACTCATACCAGCATAACATACTGTACTAACCCAGTGCCGTTTATGTGTTACATTACAGGTGATACAATGTCAAAGCAGTTGTGGGTTAAGTGCCTTACTCAATGGGTGGAAATTGAACCCTGGGCCTTCTGGTCCCAGTATGTTAACTGCTAGGCTACCACAGACAGTTATTGGTGGCTCTATGCTGGTCCTTTTCCATTGAATAATAAGCTGTGGTGTATTTCTGCTGTGTGTGCGTGTGTGTTTTTGTTTGTTTGTTTGTTGTGTGGGGGGTCATGCTTATGTTACATTGAAGGCACCAAAATTGATATTTGAGAGATTTGACTATTCTCCATGAATGACACTGTTTTTTTTAAAAGATAAACTGCAACTTCCTTTTGAAGAACCAAAACAAAAAGTCAAACTATCTGATTTACATAATAGGGGTTATTTGTGTGTGTTTGTGTGTGTTTGTGTGTGTTTGTGTGTGTTTGTGTGCGTTTGTGTGTGTTTGCGTGTGCTTGCGTGTGCTTGCGCGTGCGCGTGCGCGCGCGTGTGTGTGTGTGTGTGTGTGTGTGTGTGTGTGTGTGTGTGTATATGTGTATATGTATATATA
>JAUZST010010238.1:0-12520 GCA_034779995.1 Parotocinclus haroldoi | reverse complement strand
TCTCGGAGCGGAGGATCCCCGCCATCCCACCATCACCGGATCACACCGGAATGCGGTGTTTTATCTTAAATCTACCTTTGACTCATTTTACATTTTAATTAAGTACAATTCTATAATTATTATAGTTAGCATCCATGCCGCCCATGGAGGACGGGTCCCTTTTCTGAGTCTTGGTTCTCTCAAGTTTCCTTCCCCATAAATAAGGGAGTTTTTCCTTGCCACTGTCGCCATAGGCTTGCTCAGACTGGGATTGGCCTTTTTTAAAATAATATACTGTTGTAAAGCTGCTTTGAGACAATGCTCCATTGTAAAAAACGCTGTATAAATACATTTTGAACGATTGATTGATTGATTGATTGATTGATCAAGCGGCAAAAGTGATGTAACAATTTATCTCAGTACATCGATGACGTGAAATGTTGGACCATCATGAGTGACCAAAGCAGCTTCAATGCATGTTGACATATGTTTTCCAGACTTGTAGGGTACCACATTGGTACAAATTCTTAGCGCTGGTCCAGAGAACCCCCGGTCGGGGATCCACCTGTGTGAATTTGCATGTTCTCCACATATGCATGTGTTGGGTTTTCTGAGTTTGCTCTGGTTTTATACCTCATTCCGAAGATGTCTCAGTGTATGTGTGGCCTGCAATGGATTGGTGTCCTGTGTAGGCATGGTTCCTGGATTTAGCAAGTATAAGAACAAATGAATGGATCTGTACTGCCTCACAGCAAGAAGGTCCCGGGTTCGATCCCAGGGTGGGGCGGCCTGGGTTCTTTCTGTGTGGGGTCTGCATGTCCTCCCCCGTGTCTGCGTGGGTTTACTTCGGGTTCTCCGGTTTCCTCCCACAGTCCAAAGACATGCATGTTAGGTTAATTGGTGTCGCTAAAGTGGCCCTTAGTGTGTGTGTGTATGTGCCCTACGATAGATTGGCACCCTGTCTAGGGTTGTTCCTGCCCTTGCACCCAGAGTTGCCTTATGGGCCTAGGCTGACCCGCGACCCCGTGTGGATTAAGCAGAAGATCATGAATGAATGAATGAATGACTAATGTGCTGCAAGTCAGAGTTGCTAGAAAGGGTAGAAAAGTGTCCACAAACGTTTGTCCACACAGTGTAGTTAGGTTGACATCTTTACATCAAACCATTTAACATTTTCCACAGTTCTGTGGAAGGGGGAATGGAGAACTACCTCCATCGGAACCTTAATGTCCCATGATATTGATCTATGGACTAGAAGGTCGAGCGATCAAGTCCCACCTCTGCCAAGCAGCCACTGTTAGGTCCTTGAGCAAGGCCCTTAACACACGCACACACACATTTGTTCTGAGTGTAAGATTGTATCAATTGTTGTTGGAGCAGGTTGCTCTGGATAAAGGCGTCTGCTAAATGGTTTAATCAGGTGATCAGTTATCAATATCGTTCCATTGTTCAATGAGGAGACAATTGAACCCCAGGCATCCCACCAAAATTCCCCCAAAACTCCTAACAGTGCTTGCTGTTTTTCTTAACATCGCCCTGTTATATCTAAATGTTAATATTTGCAAAGGTATGTGCATAGTGGAAAAAGAGAGGGTGCTGTGAGTTTGTCCTTTAAGAGAGAGACTCAAATCAGTTCCGGGAAGATTGCAGCCCATCTCAGTTATTTACGTTCCTGAGTTATGAGCCGAGTCGCGCCACTGAAGGCCAATAGGTGTTTTATACCTCTCTGCCCCCACGTTATTTTTCTTCAGATTTTACATCATGCCTTTTGGCTCTATTAATGATAGACTTTCAGATTTATTGGCCGGTGCCGGGGAGCAGAGGCCATAAACACATCAGGACCACGAGAACCTGAACACACAGCTTGTTTACGATGTTCTGACGTCATAAACTTTATAGGATACAGTGGGCAGGTGTGGGATTTTTCGAGCTCTTAGACGTCTACCAGGGTTAATGTAATTTATATATTGGATGGTTGACTTATCAAGCTAAAGACTTTTAATATTATTTGTGTCTCTGTTATCTCACACCTGACAACTCTGGGTTCTTCACCGACTTCAAACCACTTGAGTAAAAGTTCAAGAGAGGTCAAGAAGGCTATTGGATTTATATCTCACTGGACATGATACAGAATGATTAGATAATAACTGAATCTACAAATCGCTTATATATATATAGATCTTATATTAATTCACTCACTCTAACCTTTTTAGGTGAATGACTTAAATAATTTATTTTTCTGTGCAGTATTAAACTAAATTATCATCCGGTTTTACACAAGTCAATAGTAGTGAAGCATATTAGGGGGGAAAAACTGTGCTTGATTTCTTTATTTATTAAGGAAACTGATCCAATATTACCTTCTCTTACCTATAGAAGGATTGTGTCCCAAACTGAGGAATTTCAAGATAATTATTACTAGAATGGCCGATTGTTACGGAAGGAAACACCTTCTGTCGTTCTGAACAGAGGATCTGAGTAAAATTCTTCCAAACTGATGTGTAGGGCTGATAAACTATTGCCAGGAACATTTAGTCACAACTCATACTGAACGCTAAGGTTCATTTATTTTCAGGACAGACAGATATGTAATACTGGATCAATTTCCTTAATGAATAAATGACCAAGTTCAAATGGATATCTCATTTCCTAAGCTGTGCTCTCTTTATTTTACTTTTAGGACTTCTGATGAGCCTGTAGATCATATTTATGAAAAAAATGGTTCACAAATTTGCAATAAGCACCACCGTACGTACACATTATTTAGCAGACACTGTTTCGTTACAATTTACATACATTTTTACAAGTTACATTCCAAATAATTGGAGAGCTTTGTGCAGAGCCGGATTGTGATCCCTAAAACCTACATGTCCCACCACTGTCGAAGCCTCGTCCTGTCAAACCAAAGAGCAATTTCAGAGAAAGGCCAAATGCACCCAAGATCACATTTTGGGAGGTACCTGATTGAAACTCTGATGAGGGAAAAAGGAGACATGCCAATGTCCGGACCGGACTGCAGTAGCCTAGCGGTTAAGGTACTGGACTATGGACCTGATGGCCCAGGGTTTTAATCCCTGCTCTGCCAAGCTGCCACAGTTGGGTCCTTAAGCAAGGCTTTTACTCCACCATTGCTTTGTAAGACCGTATCAGTTGTAATCGTTACATACCGTAGATGTAAATCTCTAAACTGGCAGCATGTAAAGAGTCACTACCTGCTCGAGTGTTGTGCCACCTTTTGAGTAATCCTAAAGAGAAAATGTGCCACTACACTTACTTTCACATATTTGAAAATGATCATCTAAGAAAGATAACACTGAAGTCATACGAGCTATTGTTTCTGATCTGAAGAAGTTGAAATGAACACTCCCTTCAGCTTAATATCTTCCAAATTGGTCCACACCATAGATCAACCATCCAAACCATCCTTGAGAAACCTCCTTACTAGTGTACACACCAACTTGGCACCGTTTTCTAGGTGCACTGAATGAACTTGGAACATTTTTTTAAATTTATGTTGACCCTATATAGTTACTTGCCAGTGGCTACTGGAATGTTCCTGCAAAACGGTATTTCACAAATACACCTGCCAGACAGATTTACTGCAAATTAGAACTGCTATTAAAAATACTCAACCCTGACATGAACATGATTGGTGATCATTCTTCATTGAATATCTTTTTTGCCACTGTCGTTGATAATATGAAGCCAGCATTTTGTAAGTACTGATCATACGTCGCTAGTTGTTGGTATTTTCATAGAGACCGTGGACGTCTTTTATGACCCTGCACATAGCTGTTCATCGGGTACGCAGCCAGCAGTGGACCTAAGACGCATCCTGTAGTAAATTTAAAGCAGATGCTCTTGAACAGTACACTCGCATTCTTCATCTCTCATGCCGTTCGTCACTGCTTGATTGAAAT
Source organism: Parotocinclus haroldoi (assembly GCA_034779995.1). NCBI lineage: Eukaryota > Metazoa > Chordata > Actinopteri > Siluriformes > Loricariidae > Parotocinclus > Parotocinclus haroldoi. The sequence continues at coordinate 8,621 of JAUZST010010238.1, read as the reverse complement.
TAATCTCCGCAGTCGTCTGTTTCAGCATGATGTTCCAGCCCCACACGCCCCCCTCTCTTCAGCCCTCATAGCCAATTCTCCCACTCTTTCATCATCCTCAACAAGCTCAGTAATGAATCAGACCGAAGAATGGCTGGCAATCACCTCAATGTCGTGCTGTGGGTCTTCGGGGCTTTTGCTCTCGCAAAATGTATTTACAAATAACTTTGGTGGCAGCCAAAATGAATTTAATATTTAATAACTCCTGGGGGGCAATAACCAGTGTGCAGTTGATCGATGACGCTTCTTGGCCTTTGTTTAGTGTTAAATGATGCAGGAAATGCACATGACCTGCCTGTAGGAGATAGGACTGCTCCAGTCGTTTGAAATTACATTTACATTTACGTCATTTAGCAGACGCCCTTATCCAGAGCGACTTACAATTGATACAATTCTTACAATCCAAGCAATTGTGGGTTAAGGGTCTTGCTCAGGGACCCAACTGTGGCAGAGGTGACCTTGAACCCAGGACCTTATGGTTCATTCCAGTCCCAGTACCTTAACCACTAGGCCACCGCAGTCCAATGCGCTGCGCAAGACCGCAGCTAATCATACCTCGGAATCTAAACACAGAAGTGTGGAAGTGGAAGTGCGTATGACTGACTTTATATCCTTTCAAACTATGGGCCCAGCTAGTGGTTTATTAGAACTGGAAACAGTTTGATCAGTTTACCGCATACTGCGCAGCTGCAAACGTGTATTTTTCCCCTCTATGAGTAGATACTACGCAATGTTCAGTCCTATACACTGTAAGTGCATTACACAATATAGCAATGCGTTTTATAGCCTGCAGAGACTATGAACAATCACTTTATACTGTAACCTAAGGTGCACTATTATTTTATCATCATAATAATTAACAGTCCCACTATTGTGTCTGGATAGTTTATAAACAGTGCACCGTGGTTATAAAATACTCCAGGTCCTGTAAGTAATGTTTCGCATGCTCTTGCTCACTAATTTTGAACTAATACAAGTAGTACTGTAGGGTATATATATATATATATATAAAGTGTATTATGCAGCTCTAGGTCTATACGCAGTTTATTATACTCTGTGTTTCTATAAGCAGCCTCTGGCAATACAGGTATGCGGCACTTAACCTGCAGGATGTGTTCTCTGAAATGACATATTATGAGATCTGGATGATTTATTTACTATCAGCTTTGACCACCACATCAAGGTTCTCTAATGTTTTATTCTACTTAAGAAGGATAAAATCTTACCTCACTGTAAAGCTGACCTGTTTCTCCCTCTGCTGTTGGTCAGCTTAGAAACCAGATCTCAAATAGAAACTAATCTGCAACTGTCCTGAAGTTGTTTTTTTCCCCCAGCCTTGGCCCTGTGGAGTGCAGATTTCCCCTGGGTGGTAAGACCTGACAAATAACCACACCTGCCTTGACCACAACACTAGCGTCCAGTTGCTCAAAAAGAAATGTGTGCTATTCTTCTTCATGTACATGTCTGAGCCCGCGTTACGCTAAAGAGAAACCGGAAGCGAAGCGTAACAGTTTGTTTCCGCTTGGGACGATTGTATCACAAGGAAACCAATCTACGTTTGGTAAACGTACGTAAAAAACGTGAAAAAAAAAAAAAAACTCGGTGCTGTCCTTCAATTGCCTTTTATGATTTTGCGATTTCATTTAGCAGCACTGAAAATTCGCCCTCTTTTTTTTCATTTTTATTCACGTTTAATAACTTGCCTTAATATCAATCCTAAGCATTTCAAAATTCAGCGGCCTGGATGTGCAACCTTAATAAAACACAACCTTTCGTTTGGACTGCTCTCTCTCCTGTCACCTTGTTATAACCTTGTCAGCCTGAAGTAGCTGAGAGGGACACCAGCCGTAAATATATAAGGTATCGACTTATTCTGCTTGCTGTCTTTGTGAAATTGATGGAGAGCACATCTAAACTGTGCAATATATACGCGTGAGGCGACGAACTCCTAACGCTGTTAACCTGGGTATCAAAGAATCCATCTTGATTTAGAGGAGTGACAGGTTTATTTAGGACACACCTCTGGAGCAAGTGTTCCACCCTGCTTCAAGCGGCATGGTATAGATTCAGACAAGGTGTTATCTTCTAGTTTGATGGCCATGTGTGCCATCTTCAGTCATACAGGGGAAAACTGCGAGACTCACTGAAAGACACTGTAGTCGTACATGACATGCATGACCTGTTTCATTATGCCTGTAAAGAATAATAACTGGCCAGGTCTGTCCCCAGTACATGAACGGCACATCTCGGTTTGAATTGGCTCCCGCTGCTTCATGAGACTTGAACCCTCCTGTTCCCTCATCTCTTCGGTCACCTTTCCTTCCCAGTACTACTAATGCAGCATTACTTGTACTCAATGTGTAACTACAATAGGGTCTGAGATCACCGGTCAAAATACTGTTTTCTTTTGTTTTCTTTCAAATTGTCATAGCGTTCTGCTCTGCACAAAATTTTATTGCGTTTTGGTATGTTCCCCCTTTTTGAATTTGAAAAATCTGGTCCGCATCCTCTCAACATCAGCTTGTGATTTTGCTGAACGCTAGGCTTTCCATCTTTAAGTGCCCCCATAAATGGGGTTTAGGGAAGGTGACTTTGGGAAAGTCCATCACAGTCAGCACTACTTGATTTTCGTTGGTGTTCAAGTAGTTGTTGTAAAGCTTTGAGGTGTGTTTTGAGTCACCTCTAAGTCTAAGCGTGCACTCGATTGCTTGTTAGCTCACATTTGGACTAGAAATTGCTCCAACCCGCTTGATGTGTATGTACGTTCCTTGTGTTTGTGGGGATGACTTTCTACTTATTTGCACCGGGTTCGACATGGTGTTTGTAAATGTATGTACGTGGCCTATTGTAGGTAGTACGACCATTCCTAATACTTCCTCTCACAGCATTTCGGCCTTTTATCAACAATGAGCTCCATCATGCCATCCTATTCAATGTTACAGCTTCAACCTACACAACATTGCATTGCTTTTCTATAACGATTATATGATTATGATCTATATCCCATAATAGTTAACTATAATGACTTTATTAAATTAAAAATGGGGCATTAGGGATGCTGTGTAGATGATAATATTCCAGTCAATCAATTTTCAGTGGTATCTCGGACGCATTTATGCATTGTTTGCTCACAGGTTTCTTGTGAAAATAACCTATATATTTATATAACAGTAGCACAAACAAGCTGCATAATTAGGGTAATGTCCATTTCAGTCAACGGCCTGTCTCACAGGAAATAATACGGTCGCTAAATGGCGCGTACCTGTAATTATGTCACAATGTCCTCTTTCTAAAGCAGCTAACAAAGTAAGTGAGTGTATGTGTGTGTGTGTGTTAATCTAGGTCATGAGCAGAGCTGTGCCTCGTTATAATTTAGTCATACATCAAAATATTGAAATGCTGTTTTGTTTCTGTACCGGATAACTTTATGAAAGCACAATAAAACAAAGCACGGGATCTGCCTCATGTTTAGAAATCACATCGCAGCCTGGAGTTAAACGTCACATACTGGCGTGTGCGCTAGGCGGGTGGGGGTTAGGATGCTCGCATCACATTTTGGAGTCCAAATGTCCCCACTAGGATAGGCAGGTCTGGCGTTTTTACCTTGTGAGGTCATTTTGATGGTCCCGACGAGGACAACTGCTTTTTTTTTTTTTTTTTTTTTTGCAGAAACAGCTATTTACACATCAGTAAAAGACAACCACTTCAGTAAAAGATTTGCTTTAAGGATAGGATTTAGGTATAGGTGTTGGAGTAGCATTAATGAGCTAAAGGAAGTCCCCACAAAGATAGTGAGACAGACACTTGCGTGTGAGCGTTTGTGCGTATGTGCGTGTGCTGACACTGACGGATCTGAATGGCCCTCGGAGACAAAGCACAAAACACATAAATGGCCAATTATAGTCAGTTCAAAGAAAGATTAGATGAAAAATTTATACTGGGCGCTTGCATAATACACCACAATGGGGTTGGGTTATGTAAGCTCCCAAATCAGGACAATGAGGGAGCTGTTTAGGGCGTAGACTTACGAGCGAAATAAAAGACAAAAAGGAAGAAAAGGGGAGAGAGTACAATGTGTACACAAGTCCGTTTAGAAAATCCATGTAACGGGGCACTTGGGCAGAGCTGTGGTCTAGCGTGCTAGCTTGTCATTTATTGCATTATCCGCAAGAGTCGCAGGAAAGCCGATGTCTGGCTGGCAGCACAGGGAACAAGGAAGGAACAAACGTAGACAGGGACATACATTCACTCACTAAAAGCACTTTTAAGCTAAATTAAGCTAACAGCTCTGGAGTAGCCAGAGAAAACCCAGGCATGCAGAGGGAGGACATGAAGACTCCACACAGTCGGAGCCCAGGGTCATGATCGAACCCGGATGTCCTGGAGATGCCAATTCTTATTACATCATACAGCAACCTTTTTTTTTTTTTTTTTTGCAAATAGACTCTTTCATTAATAAATGTGCCTTGAGGCCTAGTCTTTCTCTGCAGTTTTCAAAGTGTAGTTCTTTTAATGAAACATTGTACAATAACATCCCACACCACCATACCAGCATTATTGCAGAGCTTGGATAGAAATGAACATGCATGTATCTGTAGTGGTGCTTGAAAGTTTTGAATTTTATACTGTGTGTCTGCATAAGTATGACCTGAAACAATCCGATTTAATATGATCTAAAACAAATAATCAGTATCTGGTGTGCAAGTGCATTGCCGGTACCTGCGCAGTCCTGATCAGTCCCGCACATCAGCTTGGAGGAATTGTAGCGACAGAACAGCTTCAACTACAGGATGCTAGTGGGCTCCACAAATTAACTGCTTGCTTCATTGATTCTATTCATTCTATTCACGCCACTATCTGAAAGTGCTTTATTCATCCATGATCTTCCGCTTGGTCCTCACGGGCCCAAGGGCAGGAACAACCCTAGACGGGGCGTCAACCATCACAGGGCACACACACACACACACAGTCGCACACGAAGGGCCACTTTTTAGAGACACCAATTAAACTAACGCACATCTTTGGATTGTGGGAGGAAACCGGAGTACCCGGAGTAAACCCACGCAAACACAGGGAGGACATGCAGACTCCTCACAGAAAGGAGCCAGGCCGCTCCACCCTGGGATTGAACCCGGGACCTTCTTGCTACCCACTGAGCCCTAAAGCGCTTTATACTAAAGACATTGATATACCAAGTGATACAAATTCTACATTACAGGCTTCCGTTATAAAATATTGTCATATTTGTCCATTAAAATGTAATCAGGAGAACCATTATAATGGGAAAATATACTGACTGTTGTTCTTTCAACAAAATACGAGACTGCCTCAGATTGCCAGCGTACAACTGGAAAAAAAAGCCGTTTGTTTTAACTCCAGGTATTACAGGAAAATGGGCTGAAACATTCCCTCGCTAAGCTGGACTGTCAGAGGAGCTGAAAAGCTAAATCCATAAGCAGGTGAGGCGATAATTCCGTTTACTAAGCCACTTTCCTCACATGCTGTGCTTTAAAGCCTCCGTCGTAAACTCGAAAGGGGGTGTCCACCTCCACTTTTCCTTTGTTCTAGAGCTAATAGCCTCACCAATCAGAGACTGACATCAAAACCAAATCAAAATTGCCCAGGAGAAGAGCACCGCACTGCGTCCGCTGGAGAGAGCTCGGCGTACGTTCAGATCCGCCGGAAAGTAGGACAGACAGCAAGGCCAACACACAGTGAGTTACAGTGAAACAGTGACGGTGACGTGGCAGTCTGCTGTGCACTGCGATATTCGGACTCGCTGGAGTTACTGCACGCAGTCAGACATGGTTCACGCGTTAAACGCTCTGAGCCTGTACGACCAGTGCGAATGTTACGGCAAATGCTAAGCCTGGTACGTAAGCCTCCCGCCCTGACTGAAGCTTGGTAGTAGTTATTCACTAATTACCCTGCTGCATGCATTAATAAGCCTATGACAACAATCAGAAGTGAGCTCAGTACAGGATCTTTCCTGGTCCATTGCAAAGTACCAACTCAAGCAGGAATTAAATATGCACCCGGGTACTAAAATCAGCTTTCTCCCTCTCCCTCTCTCCGTTAAACACACCTGTAGTGTCTTCAGTGTTCTCCGTAATTACTCTTTCTCTCTTCCCTACCACTGCAGCTGAGTTTTTATTGCTGGCTAATTAACCCTGCCGATGCACTAATCAGTCTCATAAGCACAACTGCTGATCGCGCTCTTTTTTTTTTTTTGCCCTCCACCTCCACCCCATCCTCGTTTCTATGACTCCTCCCGCCCCCTTCCTTCCCTGTTGGGTATTCTTTGATCCGTCACCCTTTAAGCAATGGCCGTTCAGAAGCACTTCATGTCACTGTGCAGCACTCTATCTGAGCACATTATTGCTCACTCCGGGTCACACAGATGCCTCTGTGCATAAACGATGGCTATGTAAATCACCTCCAACACCAGGCTGCTGGAGAGCTTCAGATTTAAGGTTCTGGTGGAATTGCTAAACGGACAGGAAGCCGATAGCGGATGAGTTGAACACAGGGATTTAAAGAGAGAGAGAGCATGAAAGGGCGAGAGAGAAACCGTTTATCACGTAGCCTGCAAGCAGCAGCCAATTCATCCAAAACAGACCGGAAACTTCTTGGCCCCTTAAGTCGACACGCCGAGTTAAATTAAGCTGCTGCTGGCTCGCAGATTTGCACTTACGACGGCCTTTACAGTAGCTTTGTTTTGGCCTTCTTTCTCTATTGAATTGGTTTCCTGCACTATAAAACACAAAGTCCTTTAAACAGACAGACCGTTCTTTTGATGTGCCCCTGGAATGGTGCAAACATTGAATTATCTGGTTTCCGTGGCTGCAAACAAGCCCACAATCGCTTTGTAAATTCAGACAATTACCTGAAGTGGTGTAAAAGACACCACCACTGGACACCAGAGCAGTGGGAATGCATGTGGGTCTGTTGGGGTTCATTAAGTTGGCAATTAAAATGCTGGCAGGCCAGCATCCCGGAGCTTATTAGGCGTACGATGCTGCAGGTAACCGCCCCACCTTATGATTTTTGTGTTTTGTTTTGGACTTCTTTATATTTGCACCGTCGCGTCTTGGGAGCAATGCTGATGAAACAGTAGATTGTTGTGACTCTAGCTTTCTCCAAATTTAAAATGTGGACGTCCAATTTTCAATCTCGATCACTTTACTTTCTCAAAAATTCAAATCAGACCTGGAGCGTAGCAGAACGATAAAATAAAAACTTCCTTCCTCTGCTTATCCATGCTGCGAACATGCAAATATTCTGAGTACGTCACTTTTTTGGCCACAAATCTCAGTTTTGCTGCCGCCGGACCTTACAGCTTCACAGTTTTGGGGTGAGACTACTGTCCTCCTCCTTCCAGTCTTCTTCGTATTTGCACCTTGTGAGCAAAAGTAATGCATCTCTTTAAATCTAACCAGTAATAAACTTTCTGTCCCAATCCATAAATAATATATAGGTCACTACAGAGATCACAAACTTTAACACGGACTTACATTCATCCTCGAATCACTCTCAGGTGCAGTCAGCTCTACTAAACTACCACCAAACAGAAAACATTATTAATCAAATTCAATAAAATCACTTCCAAACAAACTTCTGTAACCCAATAGTACAAAAAATGACTTAAGTTCGGAAACGAAATTCAAAGCAAACCTTACAAGTAACAAATCAACCAACTTATCGACTTTCCTGTTCCCGTAAACAAGAGAAGATTCTAGAACCAAACCAACACTTAATAGACTAAATAGGGCTGAGTCCTACACCTGGGGTTTAGAAAACCTATGTAACTCCCTGTTAGGGAATCTCCCTACACATTCGCCCTACATAGTGGATGAAATATAATGAAATCCGGTCCCTTTTAGAGCATTCGTTATTATATGCACTAGCTAGACTTTGCGCCGACGGTCATTTTAAAGTTAACGCTGCTGTTAAGCTCAACATCTAAAAATAATATGTAAAATGGTGTCATCTTGTGGACAATACATATATTACAAGTAAGTAATAAGGCTTGAACGCGTTATCTGCAATTATTTATTTGTCCACAAGGTAGAGACATTACTCTATGTATTGTCAGGTTTTCAGATGCAAATCTACTTGATATTAAGTGCACTTTATAGGGAGCATAATCCCATCGTTTCATCCGCAGTGCATTTTGGTTTTTAAAAAAAAGGTGGGATACTGAGTATTATTGGCATTTAATATAATCGGTTTTGGTGAACAGAATGTTTCAGGGATTCTGTTAGATTTCTGATAAAAGGGAGACGTTTTAGTGCTAACATGGCAGGTTTATGAATTAATTATATTTAACAACAATAAATAATGTTTAATGAGTACAGCACTCACATCTTCACTTATCCTTTGTCTAGGTTGACCAGAAGCAGCATGTCTACGTGTTAATGTAACGTCAAATTCTAGGGTTAGGTATAGTTAATACATATGGCCAGAAATTTTCAGTTGTCTCTTCAAATATCAAGATGTTTTGGTTCATGGTGTGTGTGTGTGTGTGTGTGTGTGTGTGTGTGTGTGTGTGTGTGTGTGTGTGTGTGTGTGTGTGTGTGTGT
>JAUZST010010237.1:0-12520 GCA_034779995.1 Parotocinclus haroldoi | reverse complement strand
TTGAATTCCAGGTTGTGAGGTAACAAAATGTGAAAAATGTAAAGGGGGGTGAATACTTTCGCAAGGCACTGTAGCTATTTATTGCAATAATTAGTAATGTCAACATTATTTACGGAACTGAATGACAGGTATCATCCTGTTGGCAGGTTTGTGTACACAGGTGGCACGGTAAATAAGAACATACGGAAAAGAAGGGAGAGGGAAAACAGTCTTTGTTAAAGGTTAACAACAAAGCCTAAATACTATTACCTTGTCTTTTTAAGTCAAAAGTATAAAAGATAAGAAATCATAATCTCTTTTACAACAGATCAAATTTCCACACACATTGCATATAGCCTCTTTGTTTTCTCTCAAAGTTGACCATCTTCGGTAATAAACAAAGCTTTTTAAAACAAAACCACGTGATGACTTATGTGATAACATAGAGCATTGGTCCTGGCAGATGACTGCTTAGTGATAAGTAAAATTAGAATTCTCTCTTTCACTCTCTCTCTCAGTATATATATATATATATATATAAAACCATATCTGATTAAAAGTTCTTAGAGGACAGGTGACGAAGCCATCATAACCCTGATGAGTACAAGCAAGCTTAAAACATGAAACTGGAAAAAAGGGTTTAGCTTTCTTTCCAGAAAGCGTGCGTGTAGTATAACGAATGACTATGTTGTTGGATGGAAGAATGAATTGATAAATAAAAGAAACTAGACAGGTGAGCAAATAGAAAAGCAAAACAAACACAATGTAACTTGAGGAATAAATATGCACTATCAAACACACCCATCCTACTCCTTACAAAAATATTACAAAAACAAACAGATCATAATCCACTGAGCACCTGTGACATGAACCTGAAAGATAAAGTGCTCTCTGCTCCCCGTATATTCTGTCACAGTCTCTAAATATACTCTAGATAAACATAAAAAGACATTTATGGCACACAGCTTCCTGCTTGCCTCGTACATGCAGGACGTATGCCTTTAGTGTGTTGTTTAATGGAAGCAGGTCATGACTAGAGTGCAGCTCACTAAAGAATAAAGAGAATCAAAAGTCTTTGGCAGGATGTCGTCTCCATTTCATCTGCCATCTGTGTGCTGTCTGCTTTTTGGCTATGGCCACTTTTCTGTCTGCTGCTCTTTTTATCCCCTGCTCAGACCCAAGAAGAATGTTAAATGAAAAAAATACATCACATTTCCTTACCTTTAAAAAATATATGCTTTAACAAAATGCACAGGCAACCAAGTACTTTTAAGGAAGCAGTGTACCATTAAATTAGCCTCAAAGATGTTGCAAGTAATTATTATTGAAATAGATTTTATTATTGCTGTCTTACTGAAGCCACTTTTTAGCAGGCTATTTATAGTGCACCTTAATGTTATTCTGTGTTAAACTAGGTTAGCCACCTACTCTGTTTAATAAAGAGTGTACACTGCTTTTCACTGGGTCATAAGGAACGTACATTTCTAAACTCTGACTTTTCTAAAATTATAGGTTTAATGGTCCAAACAAATTCTTCATAATGAAGGCAATTTCAAGCATTCTATTTACATTTATATAATTTAGCAAACACCCTTATCCAGAGCGACTTACAATTCACACAGTCCTACAGTTCAAGCAATTGTGGGTTAAGGGTCTTGTTCAGGGACCCAGCTGTGGCAGAGGTGGGATTTAAACCCTGGACTTTCTGTTCCATAGTCAAGTACCTTAACCACTTGGCCACCATAGTCCCCATTTCACACTCCATCAATTCAAGTTGATTCCGTTTTAAATAGTTCTGAATAACAACTATTTTGAGAGAAGATCAGCAAACTGGAATTATCCAGAAAAAGAGGTGATAAGTCCATCTGCACAAATATTTTGCTCTATGTTCCCTTACCAGATGTTTTACAAATTAAGCACTGCAGTGCAGATTCGTCTAGAATTGTACTAATCTTTTCTAAAGTTTTCCCAGACGTTTGTCCAAAGTTTCATTAACACAGTGTTTTGAAGTGTTTCTTTACCATCTTCCTGCATCTTTGGTACTGTTTGGCCTCCTTCTGACTAGTCAGCTACAGCATTCCACTGTGACTAGCGGATGTTTTATTTGACTAGTTTATGCAATCCCAACTTATAGAAGCTGCTTCTTTAAATAGTACAAACCAAATGCTGAGTGATCACTATGTGATGCTGTAGCTTTACAGGCAAGGTTTCAAATGTCATATTTTATACTGGCTAATTAACAGAAAGGGTTCAAATGGGTAAAAGAAAACAGATGTTGCATGACTGATTGGGAAAGAGGATTATAATTGATCTCCTCTGGCTTGAGCTTTACTGTAAGATCCACTGACAGCTTGAACACCAAATATCTTCAGATGTGTAACTGCTACAAGTCTACTGAATCCTCTATATGTTTAATTTTTTCAAGAATTAAAGATACTTTAAATAGTAGTATGTGGTTGATTATACATTAACATGCAGCTTTGTGGTTTCTTGTAGAGAAAGTGTTTTATTAAAATAATTGATTTTAAGTTACTCGATAATGAAATAAAAACTGTATTCTCCTGCTCACTTGTCTTTTTATTGTACAGCCTTTTGTGCGACGTGTGATTCACTGGAGAGCCGACACCGCCCCTGGATCATTTTTTGCAAGGGACAACACGGCCAACTTCTTGTACTGGTGCCGTAAAATTGGAGTGGGCGAATCCCATCTTTTTGAGTCTGATGATCTGGGTGAGTAATCAACGATCAGTAGTCCTGTCTCCATAATTAAAGAAGACGATATGCGGCAAGTAAATGCAGCCTCTTACTTTGGTGTGCCCCCAAAATAACACCCTAAAACCCATTTATGTTAGAAGATCTGATGAAACCTTCTGAACTGAATGCTAATCTCATTTTAAAGAACAGACATGTACAGACATATTTTTGTTCTGTTTGGGTGAAGCTTAAAGCAAGTCTGAACAACATCTGGTTAAGCAATCTCAGCACAAGAAATATTCAATAAGAGCTTCATACTAGGACAATAAACATCATCATGCAGGAATAAAATGAAAGAAAGAAAAAGAATTGATGGAGAGCAGCACTATGGCTCGTGGGTAGCATTACTGCTCCACAGCAAGAAGGTTCCAAGTTCAATCCCAGGGTGGAGCGGCTTGGGTCCTTTCTGTGTGGAGTCTGCATGTCCTCCCCATGTCTGTGTGGGTTTACTCTAGGTACTCTGTTTTCCTCCCACAGTCCAAAGACATGCGTGTTAGGTTAATTGGTGTTTGTAAAAGTGGCCCTTAGTGCATGTCTGTGTGTGTGTGTGCCCCACTATGGATTGGTTCCTGCCCTTGCGCTCGGAGTTGACGAGTCGGCACCGGCTGGCCCGCGACACTGTGTGGATTGAGAGGAATATAATGGATGAATTGATGGAAATGGGTGAATAAAATTAGTTTGTAGTTCACTCTGCCGAGCATCCATTGTATTCATTTTTAAATGCGAAATAAACAATAATAACATTTCAGTCTGCCCTCACACAAAAACTACCACTTGCAATCTTAATGTCAGGCAATACAAAATAAAATGTGTTCATTAATCGGACACTGAACATAGGAAGACCAGCTTATATTTACCGTTACCGTATGTTATGCACAGTGACATGCATGTGCCACTGTGCTGCTCTTCTTTCAGCCTGGCTGTACCTCAAGCACAAAGTGAACTCTATAAAGAACTTTCAGCTTAGGCATTTGACTTTGGTGTTGAACTTGCGTATAATCCAATACCTTTGAGATAAAAAAAGCATGGCAACTAGTATCAGTGCTATAACTCATAACTGCCCTTAAGAATGAATAGATGTGATCTAAGGTCCAAGATCTAGAGGAAAAGCAGAGGCTGGTACTACAGCAAAGAGAGAAGAAAATTGACAGCAAATATGATATTGGCAGTGCGTGATGCCTGAGCCATCAAAAGTCCATCTGTGCTGGAAGCTCTTTTCGCTTTGTGCCATGATCTCGGGCCAAGCATTTATTTAATTATATAGTCATTCACTGAGTGTGCTCATCTGTGTCAAGAATGACTAAATCAGAGCCAGTTGCTAAATCTGCTCTTGCTGAACCACAGTCCTGCCGGCACATAAAATCTGAGCCTTTCTCAAACCGAGACGTGTTGGTAATATACCTGCAGACTCATTTTCACAACTGACAACTCTGTCTGCACAATCATCGCACTCTTTCCTCCTCAACGTGTGAGATGTTCTATCGTAAATCAGATGTAATTTAAATAATATATTTCTCTCAATAGCCTGGCTTGCAATGGTGGTATAAACCCGAGGCATGTAGACTATGGGAAGAGATGAACCCCCTCCACCCCCTCCTTTTTGGCTTTCATCCAGTCTTTATTTGTATGAGCTCCACTGGGAATAGATGATGCTGAATGGCAGTGCAGTATCAGTGACACTCTGCCTGACCCTCTCAGCCCGTGCTGTCATGTGTCGGGCGTGATGAAAAATGGACAAAAATGGAAACTGGAAAAATAAAATGCAAAGCAAAATGTGGACACAGTTGCTGGGTTGAGAGTGCAGAGGAAGGAAATGATTAGACTCATAGAAAAAATAAGAAATAGTATGCCAGTCCCACAACTCATGGATTTATACACTAAGCTAGAGTGAAAAGCACAAAGAGAAAATAAATTTGTTCCCCTTCTTTTTCCAACAAAAAAACATTAAGGGTGAATATCAGAAGAAATCAGATACCAACCAGATACCGTGGTTTTTTCAGGGGTTTAAAACTTAAAACCTGTACGTAAGACGAGTTTCAACACGGTTCCAGTTCATATTTCAAATAAACAAGAGTTCCCTTCGCATTGTTGGCCATCTTTTCATCTCAGTGTTGTGTTACCTAAATAGCTATCATAGTGTTTTGCCATGTGGGCTACAAAGCCTTATAAGCATTTTTGAGAAACTCTTTTTATCAGCACACACCATGGAAAGTGACTAAGCTTCTCTTCAGCTCTTGACTTGCTCATGTTTTTCTAAGTTCCATGCTTAGATGAATTGGCAAGTCTTCAAAGGCGGTCTACTTTTATTCGTCATTTGTTAAATCATCGTTTATCTTACCATGCTTGACATCTCGGGTTGTGATTGTCACTTCTTAATCCTGCTCACTAGCATGGGATATTCCCTGGGTTTAACTGTTTTCCTTCTTACACCGAGTGCTTTAATCATTTTTCATACAATAGACTGCTCACAAAAATTATATATTATTAAATATTAAATATAAATTAAAATTAAATATCTTTTAATTTTTGTGAGAAGTATATAAAGTTGTTTTCATCACACAATACTGACTTGCTTCTAAATTTTAATGGACAACGTGGGTTACATGACCAAAAGTATGTGGACACTTGTATATCTGCTTATTCATCCAATCCCTTCAGCATTAAAATAAGGGCTTCCCTAGCGTTGCCACCTCTTGGATGGCTGTTAGATCTAGGAACATGCCTTTATGGTTCAATTCTATCCAGGAACAAGATCATTAGTGGTGTCAGTGAGTCGTGAGACCACCTGGCTCAGAATTAGAATTGCAGAATTAGGGTCAAGTTCTTACACCCCAAACTCAGAAAATAAATCCTGGGGATCTTACAGACCCCAGTTTTTGGCACAGCCATGCATTAATGGGAAATATTTTCCAAGCTGGAGGTATACTGTAGCATGGTGACGGTTTTCATTAGAACCAGAATTTAATGAGCAAACGTATTAAATCATTGAATTCTATTAGTTATGAATTCGTAAAAATTTCTAGCTGGTGATTTTTGCATTTTATAAGCTAAATATACCAAATCATCTCCAGGAATGTGGACTTCCAAGGAGTTTATGTGTATTGACTCTGGCAACATTACTTCCCATACTGTATGTAGTAACACTCTTTCTCACACACACAAACACACTAGGGGTTAGTGGTTACTTAAACATGCAAATTTTTAAAAGAAAAGCAAACTCCTGGTACCACTGAAGCAAGTCTGTTTCATGTAGACAAACTTTTAACAGCCAAACACAGCACACATTTCCAGTGACAGTGTGTGAAGCTTCTCATCTGCATCCAAAGGGAAACCTTCAGCACATTGGTACTCCAAACAACTCCTTACTGGCATTTAAACTATTACTTAAATGTTTAAATTAGATAACTTTGTTTAATTGTTGCATATAACATCTAAACATGTCTTTTTGAGTTTTGGTCTGTTTAAAGTTTTTTTCATCATAACATTTAGGGCGTTTTTCCTTTCCACTGCCCCCCCTAGGCTTGGTCTGTGGGTCTGGATATGTGTAAAGCTGCATTGAAACATTGCATTGATATTGTTTTTTCCTTGATACTGTCGGTCCAGGCTTGGGGTTGTAAACGTGGGTGTCTGTAAACCTGCATTGAGCCAGTGTTAAAGTAATGTATAAATAAATGTCTTCTTATCCAACTCTTCAGTGTGACCCATTCTGATTGTGTTTGAAAATTTAATGACTACACCCTTGATGATATTCATCTTTTAGCATTGAGTGTGGCAGAAATATATAATCTCTGGAATTTGGAGCATCTCTTCTTTACATTTAAAAAGAAGTTTTTCTCTATATTGCAGTGGTTTGATATTGTATGTGTTTCTACAGTTCTTCGCAGGCATCCACGGGATGTGTGTCTATGTCTTATGCAACTTGGAAGAATTGCCTCAAAGTAAGATCTCACTCTGTGTTTTTACTGTAAAGTGAATGATAAAGAAATTATTAATCTCTTGTGAATTTTGAAACATGCTCAGACCCTTCATCACCATGTGAGGAAGTTACATTTTGTATTTGATATGTATATTCATTACAGTTAGTTTTGTTTAACTTGGACACAGGCACTGGCACACAGGCTAGTAGGTGTGTCTGACAAAAAAAAACTACTTCCTGTTCAAAGACAATTATTAGGCTTTATACTAATCAGATCCTATTATTCCAAAATATCTGTCATTGGAATTACAGATTAAATAATACAGAATCCTTCCAGGTCCTCCAAAGACCATAGGTTCTCTCTTGTAGACCTTCATATGCTGCACACCCCACATTTAGAGTTAGTTATTTTATGGACTGGAATAGTCATGGATATAAAATCCCCTGGAACTCCATTGCACGGCTTCCTAAGCTTTTGGTGGAAAACTGTCCTTAAAACAAACATGTCCCAACCTCATTACAGCTGTGATGGTGGATGTATCTTGATTGGGGGTCTTGGTCAGTTTGTTAATGATTTAACTTAATAACAAAATTGTACTAAGCATATGTACAGAATATCACCTAATAGACTTGATCTATGATCTATGAATCTCTTCTCTAAAGTCTCTGTGATATTCCTCTCACAGGTATGGAGTAGATCCTCCAGGACTGGTCAAACTTGAAAGAGAGATTGAGAAGGAAGAAAATTATTCCTTATCCCCACCCATGTTCTTTACTTCGCCACCTTGTTCTATTTTCTTTCCTGCTGCATCGTCTCCACCTACAGCTTCGCCCTCTCCTCCCATCCCTGCCCCCATATCACCATCCACACCAACTACCTCTCCACCTGCATCACCCTCTAAAGAGATGAGTTCTTGCCCTTGTTCAAGCACAATGCCTCCTCCAGACCCTGGCGAACTCTTTTCTTCTCCTTCTGCCCCACAGCCTGAACCTGAGACTGCCATACCGAGTTCCCCTTCACCTATTAAATCTCCCACGTCCACCGCACGCCATACGAATAAATCCGCTGGCAAAAAGAGCCAAGCGAGTCTACTGGATGATATAGTAAGGGCAAATCATAACACATCAATAATGCAATGTAGTATTTCTAATATTTCTAAAAGTTAATTAAGATTTATTGGTTTTCTGATTGTGTTTTTGGGAGGTGTTAATGGGTTATTTGAACTTTACAAGATACAGAGAAAACAACTAAGGGTGAAGGTTGTTCATGCATCAACTAAGATGTTAATGATTAGTTAGTGATCTCCTTTTAAAGCACTGAACTGCTCAGGTACATTGCATAAGCAACAGGTTTCTAGATGTCATGTATGGCTTTACCTACAGCTTTAATTTAGTGAGGGAGTGTGAACCTGAAGGACATTTAATACAACATTTAGATAATATTTATTCTTAGGCCCCACCAATAGTTATGAAAGCTTCAATGTATTGTAGGTGAAAAAGATTTCTGAAGACCCACCGTGTGTATGCACGGTCAGGTTCTGTATTGAGAAGCAGCCCAAAGGTCGCTACCGCATGGGGGATAAAGTGCTCTACGTGAGGGTAAGTGTTTCTGGCTGCTTATTTTCCTTGCTTCAGCATCTACAGATAAAGTCAATCAACCACATAGAAATGCCAGAACTGTCCACTTCCTCAGATAGAGATCACACCAGATAAAACTGACACACTGATGATCCTCAGTCAAAAGCCATTTTCTTTTAGAATTACGTTATGCCTTCTTATTGCTTCCTAGTACTGATCATTACCATTATCTAAAGGACAGCATGGTTCAGTCATTAAAAAAGAGTCAACAGTAAACGCTATATCTCTCTAATTGATACATCACTGCCCATCTGAGCTTCTTGGATTTTGCTACCCGCGGCCCAGCAAGTGTGGAACTCATTCAAAGGCGAGCACTCGTGGGAGCTTGGGTTGCTCGGCAACATGAAAAAAAAAAATATTCACACCTTTTGAATGGGAGAGGGAGAAAAAAGATTCAGTGGCGAATAGATAGGATCAGACCTTAACAAGCTCTGTCACTGCAAAGCAAATAATGCACACATTTGCATAAGGAAAGAGCCAGGAAAATAAAATTTGGGACATTAAAATTGCATCTGTTCAGGTCAAACCAGCGATCAATAGCTGATTTACTTTCCATCGCTCACTAAAGCTGTTGGAAGGACCGTCAGAGCATGTGGGGAACGTGATGTTCTAAAACCATTACATGCTCAATTACACCTAAGGGAAACCACTTGTTTAACTCGCACATCTAAATCAGTGTGATCTCTCATCAGTGCAGTTCAGAATTTCAGCAGATTATCTCACAGTACTTAGCAGACTAACCTGTTGTGGACCTGCTACCTAGTTTCATATATAGAAACTGCACATCTGGTTTACTCTCTGCTCTTTTGTTTCTTTAGCTTGTTAACATGCAGTATACAACAAAAGAGCAGCTTTTATCAAAAGAAACTTGTAAAGCTGATTAAAATTAGGTCTACACCCTGTAACACATCATTTGTGGGAGCAGATTTCTTACTCTTGTTGGGATAAAGAAAAACCGACACCTGGTTGAATTCCTCCCTCAGTATGTGCCGATGCTCAGCAACCAAGGCTGACTGTCATTGAGAGACCATTTAGGACTATATAAAGTCAAACACTGATGTTGTCTTCTCCGGAATTCATTTATTTTCCGACAGCATGTCTGTTTTATTTGTTTGTAAGTACCTCTGCCTCATAAAGTGATTTCTCATTGAAATATACTACTCACAAATATTAAATAATTAAATATCTCCTAATTTCTGTGAGCAGCATAGCTTTTGGTTAGTGTTTATCAAATGGCCTTGGTGAGTCATGTTATTAAATGAACAGCATGTCTGCACGGTATGAAACAACTCTTGGAAACAGTTTGATAAATTAAAGCGTGGCATGATTTTTGGGTAATTTCCTGAATCGGAATCGGACTTTATTGGCCAAGTATGCTTGCTTACACATGGTCATGGCATACACACCCACAACACACACACACACCTAGACACACTGACATACACGCACAAGAAACTATGTGTGTATACAGCAAAGAAATGTTATTTTATTTTATCATTCCTACTCCTGATCATGGACAGAAACATGGAAAGGGAGCTATTAGGGGAGTGAGGATTTATTAATAACATTCAGTAGACGGTACTGTGGTGGTGTATGTAATAGGTCAAACGTATTCAGAGGTTTTTGAACCCATTTCTCTCAACCACATGAATTGGCATTGTGTTTTTCGCAATATAGTTGGACATGGCATTTGTTATGCCATTATCTTGGCATCTGTTGATTTTCTTGTAATTTTTTGCAGAATGATTTCGATTTGCTGAGTGTGTTTGTGTGCTGGTACTTTGTCTGGTTTAAACCTACATGGACAGTTGATTCCTGAAGTGTGACCTAATTTCTATCTTCTGCATTCTCAATAGTTCACAGATGGTAAAAGTAGTTGTCTAGTTGTCTTTAACGGCAACCCATTTCCGTCGTAGTTTGCAAATTTCTGTTTTTGAGTAGCATCTTTTCAAAGCCAAACCACCTCATTGGGCTGTCAGTCTGTTGGTTCTGTATTTTGATTACTAGCATAGATAGTTTAATCATTTTTAACTTCAGTCGTGTGCTTTTGGGTGTAGTGCTTACTTGTAATGTACACACTGCATACAAACAGTGCGCATGTGCAGTAACCTATCCTACATGATGCATTGAAATATATGAACACTTAAGGTATTGGTTTATTTTTTATAAAGTAACATACTTGATAATATAAGCTTGCACAAAACAGGAATTAAGATATTATCGTAGCCGCTAAATATCACACGGCCCTAGGTACTAGTGCACCAGGGTTCGGAAGATGCCCTTTAATTACACACAGGCAATTTTATGTTTGATGCTTTTTCACACCGCAATCTCCTTATGTTTTAAGTAACACAATGTTCCGTGGATCCGGAGAGGGTTTATAGCTTAGCCCAACACTGTTAAAACAAGAACGTATTGATTTTAGTGCTAAAGTCTTTAGCAGTGTGATTACTATGGAAAGCTTGTTAAATAGTTAGCACCTCGCCAGTCCCTTCCCTTGCTTTCATGTCGTCTGTGATTTTTCAATCAACCTAAATCCTTTAGGAGGCTCCGTTTGGAGGAAAAGCAGTCCCTTTATGTCACAGATCCAATTAAGAAGGAGTGTAGAGAAGTAAAGAGAAAGAGGCTTGGCTATACACTTATGTATGGGGTTCCCTGTTAGAGCTTTTAATGCCGTCTCGTTCTCTGCTTACCTGATTAGTAGTGTGTGGGAGATGGACTGTTTGTGTCTTGAATCAAAAAGACATGAGTCCATTAGCTCATAAAAGCTGTTATTTGATGCAGAAAGATCATTTAAATGGTATTAAGAAAATGCAGCTAGTCTGTGATTATTCCAGAGAGCCAATTTACTATATGACCAATAGTACGTGGACATGCTTTCTAATTTTTGGATGTGGGTTGTTTAAGATGCAAAAAAAGAATACAAATGAAATCTTCATAGATAATAACTAGCTATAGTATGGACCCCCCCAATATGAAATATTCCTTGAATGTCCCAATGCAGATGAGCAACGGTAAGAGATTCCTCCACTTTCTCTCCAGGTTATCTCCCTCTGTTTACAATATGGATAACTCAAGGGATATGATTACATCATAGTGGATATCAAGGTGCCAGTAATGGGTGATTTATGTTTTTCAGAAAATATTTGCTTTCTCACAATCATGATGATGATTCTTATTTTTGGGTGGGTCAATATCTTCCTCCACAGTTTCTTCTCTAGTTATAGTCAGTTCTGCTTTCACGCTGCTCTAATGACAAATGCAAATGATGTGTTAGACAAAAATAGCCACGGAAATGGAGCAGTCTGTCTCTCGATTTAGAACATCTCTAACTTCCTACATGGACGCCATTCTCTCATATGACTATATAGTGATATCTAGTGGCGGTGAGGTGAACAGCAACATTTGGTATTACAGTACATTCATTATACTGTATGGTGTATGAGTAGAGAAACCGATTAAAATCAGATAGTACTGTTATTTTATCCGGAAATCGTACTGTTAGTCAAAAAGGAAGATGCGTGCATTGCAGACGTACTGTGAACAGTGGTGTGTTGGAGGTCTCCTATATTTTGTGTAAACTCGGGCTTCAACAATTTGAGCAGAAAAGCAGTTCTGAAAGCGCCTGCTGGCAGCACACTGTGTTCTCCAGGCCTCTCGAGGGAACACTAGAAGAAAGCATATAAAAGTCATTTAATTATTGAGACAAGAGCTATTATTATGATTAAGAGCTGTGAATTATTAATGCAAGGATACATGTACATTGCTGAGAGTTCATAGCTTTAGTTATGTGATTATGTTCTATATAATATCGGTCTATAATATTTGTAGAATATGTGCAGTTACAGCAGACAAGATTTACCCAGGAAAAAATGCACTGTGAAATTTGACAGTAGAACCATGATGTGACCAAATTAACAGCAAAATCCATAGTAGGACTGTGAAATAATTTATAGTTAGTTCATAGTCAACCACGTTTACAATTATATTATGGAATTTGACAGTGGGACCATAAAGTGGCCAAATTATTATAAAAAAAATCATGGTAGAACTGTCAACTTTATGGTCAAATTGTGAAAGTTCACATTAAAACTTTCAAGCAATTTGCAGACATTTGTACACATTTCCCAAATACAGGTTTTCAGAAACAGGCATTATTGTTATTATTATTATTATTATTATTATTATTATTACTATTATTATTATTATTATTATTATTATTATTATTATTAT
>JAUZST010010236.1:0-12521 GCA_034779995.1 Parotocinclus haroldoi | reverse complement strand
AGAGCACCTACTCTCCTAACACCTCTAACAAACTAACTACTTCTAACCTCATCTCCTTCTTCCTCTTCTCTACTTCTTTTTGACCTCCTTAAGGCCCTATCTAAGATGTTTTACCTTTAACTTATTATTATTTTGTACTTAACTAATGTAAGTTGCTTTGGACAAAAGCGTCTGCCAAATGTAATGTAGGTAATATGGTTTAATTGAAAAACTATAGACATACTATGAAAGACATAAAAGATTGACTTACATTGCAGCTGCTGTTCTGTCCCTCAGGTGTTAAAAATATATTAAATTATTTGAATGTACTTTTTAAAAAATAAATTTCACATGTTAATACTTTAACTCTTGCTTGTTTTAATCCATTCATTTATGATCAGTTCACAGCTAAATGTGCTAAACCACAGCTCTCCTGCAGAATGGCTAACATTTCAACCATTAGCTTCTGTCTACATTTGATCTGTTCCAATGTGTTACACTGATCCTCCAAAAAGAAACTTCAAGTAATACAGTATTTTGTCTCATTAACCAGTCTTAGGGTTCCACTGTTAGAGGGCATCCCATACAGGAAGTAGGCAACAAGGCACTCACTAACGAGACAGGACAGTCTGTAAAGCGCTAGCGCATTCAGCTGAAGATCCCGTTTGGTTTCAAGTGCCCTTAAATAAATATTCTTTAAAAATGATGGCGCACATGTGAACAAAAAATTCACACTAGATCCCTGCTTCTGACAAAAGCCCCTAGATTCCCTTATTATAATTTAATTGCGTCATCAAAAACTTTGTTGTTTGGTACAAATTAGTTGGTCTCGCATATTAATTAATTTTAAAATGTTGAATAGTCAGTGCAACCCTTCTGAATAAACCAACGCTCAGTTGAAGAACGATGTTGCCGTGTGCTTAAATGTGGAATGGAATAGAGACTGGTGAGTGGATCGAATCTGTATATCCAATATCCTATGAGTGAATGAGCTTGGTGATATAGGACCATCTCTAGTAAATGCTGCATGATATGCAAATTGAATTTCACCAGTATGATAAAGTCAGATTGATTTATATAGCACTTTTTAGCCTAGTGGTTAAGGTACTGGACTCTTGGACCTGATGGTCCGTGGGTAAAATCCCACCTCTGCCAAAAGCTGCCACAGTTGGGTCCCTGAGCAAGGCCCTTAACCCGTGATTGCTTGAATTGTAAGACTGTATAAGATGTAAGTCGCTCTGGATAAGGGCATCTGCTGAATGCCATGAATAAAATATATAAATCGAAACTTATCTCTCACCAAACTTATCTCTGTTTTGACGAACAGTTTATGCCACATCATAATTGCGGACTTGGTCAGAGCCATTCTTCAAAACTTTGAACTATATTTGTTGCTGCAAAGTGCCTACACTGCCCCTACCATTTCATCTCCGCAGGCGTCCTGTTCATTTCGGGTTGAGGTGCCCAGCAGACTCTTCAAACCGTGGTGCGCAAGCATACATGTAGTTAAAAGCAAGTATATCCCCAGCCATAAAGCCCGTGTGGGCTGAATAGAGGTGCGAGGGTTACAGCTGGTGCCTGGAAGAACAGCTTGGAGAGAAAACAGAAACATGTAGTGATGTTAGGAGCAGAGTCTATAAACAGAATGCAGTGGTGCCAGGGGTAGCATGAGATTCTGGCAGCACTAACTATAACAGCACAGCTTAAAAATAAAAACCCAAAAGGTAACACAGCTAAGGGGGTTCACATAAGACAGCAGATCATCACATTGACAGGGAATCTCCAGTTTTACCCTTAATCTTAAGGCAAGGATGGGGCCTGGACCATAGAACGGAGATGCCCAGACCAGCCCAGCAAACTGACTTATATGGGCCAAAGGGCGGACAAGAGCAGTGAGGCCAGATACAAGCACAGGCTCCAGCACCAGCAAGACGGGCCACACATTTCAGTCTAAGGAGACTACCTGATAGCTCGTATACATGTTTTTAATCTGCTACTTTAAAAAATTATACGAACTACAAATCTTGCACCTTTCAAATGATGTAAATGTGCAATGTTGGGCCAAACCATGTAGATCTTTACATGATAGCGTAATTAAACAGAGTGATTTCACAGTGGCTCAAATGGTCTCTAAATTCCATCCCTTTAAACCATTAGTGTGTTGTGATAAACTCTAATAAATGGTACTACAACCTCTACTCCTCTCCACTCCACATTTGGTTTACACCATTAATTTAATGAGAAGGACAAACTTTAAACTACCTTTGTGATGATATTAGCCAGGAACCTGTAACATTAGTTGAAGTTTCTGCCAGACTGAATCTCAGCATTGAGCTTCTTCCTTTGTGATTCACTTCAGAGCTGCACAGGCCGTGCTTTTCAAAGCCACTGAAACAGATGAACCTGGACATGATCACTGTAGAGAATGTGAGGCCGTGGAGAACTTAATTATCATGTCAGTCGAATACAGTGGAATTTGGCAGCACTTAACTGTGTTTTGCAAATTGCAATTAAAGCCATGTGAGTCGCTCTTTCAGATTCTGTGCTTGCTCTAACTGATGCCACTTAACTCACTGGCAGATGAGCCCATGCTCTTTTCTGCAAATTAATTTTCTGAATGAGCCGTTTGTTACGCTGTCTAAATCTGGGCAGAAACTCATCTAGTGAAAGTGATTAAGGTCGGCATAGTCAAAAATACACCAAAATAAATTTTTGATGCATCATACAAATTAGGCTTCTGAAGAAAATACAAAGTGTAGCAGAAAATCCATTGAACGAAATAGCGCGGAATTTTGCTCACTGCCTGGCCCAAAACAAACTTTGGATCCAAATAAGCCAATACTTAAGAAACTTTGCATTGGATCATTACTGCAACTCACAATTATCCGTTCAACACTACCTGAAGCAGTGAGTAGGTTCAAGTTTCTAAAATAACCTTTTTAGAAACAGGGTTCCAGAGCAGGGCAGAATATGAAGTGATACACCCAATATGGATTGTGTCTACTGTAAAAACCTGTGGAGGCATTATGATCTGGTTCTGCTTTGATTGGTTACCATAGTACTAAATTGGAATATTAATAGTGGTTGGCCACCCAGATTCAAGAATACAGTTACACTTACGTTTACGGCATTTAGCAGAGCGACTTACATCTCATACAGTCTTACAATTCAAGCAGTGAGCTTTAAGGACCTTGCTTAAGGACCCAACTGTGCAGCTTGGCAGATGTGGGATTTGTGGGATCCAGTACTTTAACCGACCACAGTCCCCTCAAAGGAAATGAAATGAGAAAAGGGTGTCAGTCTTTTATCGGTCAGGCTGTAATAAACCTTCTTGCGAGAGGCAAGAGTACGATTAGGCAGGTGTTCAGAAAATAGAATGGATAGAGAAGCGAACCTTTCTCAGAGGGCCTGGGTTACAGACTTGCAGAAGATGATAGCGCTCTTCAAATCTGGCCACAACTCTATAAGTGCAATTAGATGCTACCTTCCTGCCAACAAACTCTCTGCATTGTGCCAGGAGAAAGCTTTTTCTTTCATCTAAGCAAGAATGCCACATGAAGTAAATGCCGCTCAAACTTTGACTGGAGCTTGATTCCACAGTCAGATGAGAGGGAGATAAATGTTGGCAACAAACACCAGATTGATTTAGTGTAAAAAGAGGACTGGTTGTTTTGAAAATAATCTGATCTTCACTGTTTAGTATGGTGAAATGTCTGTAGCGTTTTGGTAACCTTGTTAAGTTACTTTTACGGCATCATTTTCCAGAGCGACTTATATACAACTGATATATACTTACAATTCAAACAATGGTGGGTTAAGGGCCTTGCTTAAGGACCAAGGTGGGATTTGAACCCAGGACCAGCAGGTCTAGAGTCCAGTGCCTTAGCCACTAGGCTACCACAGTCCTTAAGCTACGTGGCGTCATGGACTCTGCAGGACTTGCATAATTTCTGTCCTCATGCCACACTAAACATTTCTGATGTTGTTTTTTTAATTATTATTGGAATTTTGTTTTCATGAAATACAGTCGATTCCGGTTAATGGGACCACATCAGGATACAGTCATTTTGGTTCTAATAACGGGCTGGTCCGATTAAACGAACATGCCCTATGTTACAAGACTGGACATGCTATGTAACATATTAAATGTTTATTAAACCTTTATTGTGTGATTTACACGTATATCAAACGTACAAACAAGAACTACTGTTGCTTACCAACTTTGTTCATTGAAAAAGGCATTTGCAAACAAGTTTTTCGAAACAATCTACAACACAATGCAACACAAAGCATATTATTGTAAAAAACAAGTTCTTACAAAATTCCAGTCAACGTTTGAAGGATTTATCCAGTGTGATGTGATATCAGCTTTAGCAGTGGCTAAGTGACTTTTGGCTTTTTTTTTGTAGTGAATGGAAATGTTAGGCAAAGACCTGTAGGTGGCAATAGAGAGCTGGGGAGAAACTTGGGGGGGAAAAACGAAGAGATATTACATACTGTACACGTTCTATGAGGAATTTTGCTCCAAATAAGCAGAATAAAATGACACGTATATAATAGGATTTGATTCAGTACTGTAGGATTTGGTCCGAATAAGCGGCTGGTCCCATTAACCAGTGGTCCAATTAAACGGAATCGTCTGTATATTCAGGTAAAGTAGTGTATGCCACATATATTAACTCTCCAGCACCACAGCATAACTAAAAGCTAAAGTGGGCGAAATTTACATTGTATGAAATGCACTATATGGCGCTTGGGACAGTGCCATTCACAACATTTCTAATGCATTGCATATCAATTTGGTCATATCAAAAGGGCTAATTTGTTATTTTAGAATTGAAACGAATTTTGCATGGTAGACACTTTAAGAGACTTGAAATACTTTAAAATCCAGGAGTAAATGATTCCCATTTGATCTGGTCAACTAGGAGTATGTCAACATTGCAAGTAAATAAACCTCTCCACTACAGGTGTGCTCCATTTAACGGCCAACTGATCATAACTGATAATCGTCACTTTAACCACCGAAGTCTTAACAACCATAATACGTTACAACAGGAAATAAATGCTGTCCAAACATGAATATTACAGCTGTAAGCAGCCAATCAGCATGGTCACCTTAACAGAAAATCAATGCTGCACATTCACATGCAGAGGAATGAGTTTAAGAGCAGAAGTGTGTCATTCACAATAGTCAAACCTATTGGGCCTATTTTTCTGCTAAGTTGCTTACAGATAGTGGTGGATGTGTGTTGTCTTTCTCCACTCTACTTGTCTAACTGCACCGTAACTGCTAGCGTGTCTTGTTGCATGTTCAATCCACAACCCTGTTCCCATACAAATCAAAACGGTACCACTGATGGTCCATCAATAATGCAGTGTCTGTATCTGGCTCCTCAACACTTAAGTATCCTTTGTTCCTTCCTTATCTGTTGTAGGTGTTTATGTCTTTTCATTAGCTGCTAAAAGCTCATAGTGAGAGTTTGTATATACTTGCGCTAACTGGTAAAAATGCTTTTATCAAGGCTGTAATAAAGTACAATTTGAGCTGGGTTGCAGTGATTGATATTTGTGTGGCTCGTGGTACAAAGCTAAAGCTAGTGAGAGAGTGGAGCACGACGTCTTCCTTTAGAATTGTTCCAAAACTATTTGACCAGAATCGGCCAAAAAACGCAATCGGTTTTTTAAAAACATTTAAAAGAATTGCCCAAGAAAATTGCAATTGGATTGATATGCACTTTTCTAAAAGACAAACTTAACAATAAATTGGGTGATATAGTAACAGTTATACGTATAGGGCTAGACTAATTACAATCAGGCAGCACAGTGGCTTGGTGGGTAGCAGCGCTGCCTCAGTGCCAGAAGGTCTCGGGTTCAGTCCCAGGGTGGAGCGGTCGGGTCCTTTCTGTTCTTCGTGTGTCTGCATGGGTTAACTCCGGGTGCTCCGGTTTCCATCCAAAGACATGCATGTTAGGTTAATTGATGTCTCTAATGTAGCCATTAGTGTGTGACTGTGTGTGTGTGTGTATGTGTGTCATCCTACGGTGGATTGGCGCTCCATCTAGGGTTGTTCCTGCCTATGCGTCCAAAGTTGACACCGACTGGCTTGCCACCCCGTGTGGCTTAAGCAGAAGATAGTGAATGAATGAATGATTACAATCATATTACACTAACCCTCAGATTAAGTCAGTCATGCCAAAGAACATTTAATCATATGAGGATGTTTTGAAAACTTTATTTAACATCATCATTTTTTGCTTTTTCCCCCCACTGTGAAATATGGTGCTGTGCTGTGGCTTTCAGATGCCCCACTCATAATTAGTTCTGGCATCAGACCCGGGACTCTTGTCAAGTTTAGAAAACCTTTCTGTGTCTGCCAAGTTACAGCTGAGTGGATCTTCTAGCAGGATAATGTTTCTGAAATACATTAGAATACAAAAGTACATCATTGACTTCAGAATGATGCTTTTGACATGGCTGTTTTCACACTTGACATACTTGGGACATTTCAGTTCATCTCAGGATGCTGAGTCATGGTTTTGCTTGCATATAAAAACACATCAAACGAGCTCAGACCCTCTAAACACTCTTGCAAAAGAACTCCGATCACCAGAGGTTTTCTGTGTACAGTTTCTTTTGTGGCCAGCTTGATTTGTTCATTGTGAAAGCCTACTAGTTCCATTCCGGTTCACATTTTTTCCATGTTGTGCAGTATAGAGCTGTTAGTGACTGTCTTGTACTAAATACAGTATGTGTGCCTAAAGCCTAACTGGGTTGTGTATAGAACAAAGCACTGCTCGTCATCGTGTATCGTATGTCTATGTTGTGTTATTCCATACAAAAATGGTACCATTAACTCTCTATCCATATTGCTTACCAACACTACTTTGATAGTTTTATCAAATAAAAACTGAGCAATTCTGTTCTATTTTGTGAAACTGCTCTAATCTGTTGTACAGTGGTACCTTGATACTTGTCAGTTCGTTCCAAAGGTGTTAAGTGGTGAAAACGAGAACTGGGATCATTTTTTTCCATAAGGAATCATGTAAATTAACCCCCCAGAAAATGCACACCATGAGGCATTCTATGCATTAATTGAGTTGTACTGTACACTTAAACACTGTATATACACAAGACTTTTTTTTCTGAAAAGTCATCATGTAACATGATACGCAAATTAATGTTTTGAATATTATTTCTTGTTTTTTTTTTTTTTTTTTTTTTTTTTGTATTTCACATTAAATATTCTCTCTTCTTATTTGCTTTAAAAAAGAGCATAGCAGCGCCAAACAGCAGTCTGATAAATTCAATACACGTAATTCAGTGTTACGCAGCTGGGGTCTGAGTTGTAAAGGAGAGTTGGTGTGAACAACAACTAGCATGAAATCTCATTAGCAATAAAGCGTGCCAGAAAGAGATCAGAGCCCTAAGTTAAATGTTTTGTTTGATGGTCAGCCTTGGTAGTATTTGCACTCAGACTTTTATTAGGCCGTGGTCTCCTGGAATTCTGGTTTGGTTTTATTTGGACTTGTATTTATTTATGTATTTCTTTATTTTATTGCTTAAAAAAAACACTCCCATGTTCCACAAAGGGACAAGTCTAATTTTGCTTTCTAATTGCTCGGTCTTGCGCACGCCAATGCATTAAGTCATACGTTAAACAGTGCCACACTTTGTGGAATGCTAAAGTTTCAGTACAACAGATAAAAGTGGTCTTAAATACAGTCCAGGCCAATCCTCTGTAAAGTTCACTTGCAGCGTGATCAGACAACACCCCTCTCCAACACACACACACACACACACACACACACACACACACACCCCACCCCAAAGCGTTTGGCATAAACCTCATCAAAATATGTGTGATAAGCTAAAAGCGAGAGGAATGAAGAGATCTAAAACATTGGATGATCTGAAGATATGCTGGACTGACTCTTATATTCATTGCTCTGGATTCTCCCTACTGGAAGAAAGCTGTTAATCCTGGCAAAGGGAGGATTCACAATATTTTTTTTTGAAGAACTGAAATGTGGTTTGTTGAAAATACACAGAGGAATTTACTAGAATCAGTTACAGATCAGATTTTCCTTTTAACCCCAAAAATATTGTAGAACCTTGGCATTAAACATATTGATCAAGAATAAATAGTCCAATTGTGACTGTATAATATAGTATGTTTATTTGCAGTAGTTATTTCAAATGCGCATCCGTGACTGAATGCAGCTGAGGTTTGGGTTCTGTTATTGGAAAGTGCAGTGGAGGTAATCGGACCTTTCTCTACAGATTGTGGCTTACTTTGATTGAGCTCGTTGGCTCTGTATGTATCTCCACTCATGCCATTTGCTTGACCACTTGTTTGCTGACACATTCTAATCCCCGTTACCTGTGATCTGCATATACAGATTGCATGCACCTTCTGCCAAGTGTGTGCTAAGCCCAGGTGACAGTGGCCTCATTACTAGGACTAGCTGCTTGTGTCAGTCACCAGATAAAATTCCCTTGCTAATGACCTACCGGTGAGTGAGTGCTCTATGGTAACAGCAGTTGGGATTCTCAAGCCTGCTGCAGCACTCCATTCAGAATTTCAGTATCTTTTTAATAGATTATGACTATGGACTTCTAATGGAGTCATATTTTAGACAAATCTATTACACAGCTTCTTCCCCCTTAATGTCGTTTATGGGTATAATTAGCATATTCAGAAACGTTTCTTTTTTTAGTCAGGAGAGCTCTTCTCCCTGATAGTGTCTTTTTTTCTTCTTCCCTGAGAGAAGAAATTATCTTGTCACTTCTCTTATTTATGTTGCTTGCACACTGGTTGCTGGTTGATCACAATCAGTGCAGCAGTGCAATGATCTAATATGCTAACCCACCACCAGAGATTTGTGTTCAAGTCCCATCTAGTTGTGTATGAGGGATGGGGTCACCAGTTGGGGGAACATCCCAGAATTGCAAGTGACCCCTACCCAGGCCACTCATGGGCTTGTGTCCTGTCCAGGGCATGCTTACACCTGCACCCTGTGCTGGAACCCCCATGAGCATGGCCAGAAACAAGGGTGTGGCACACATTACAGACCAGGGGTGCCCTCACAATAAAGATATATTTTTATTTATTTATTATTTATAAACTTTATAGGTCATATATAAATTAAGAAAGTAGATACAATTAATTGAATGTTAATGAAGCTCGTTTGTTTGTTTACTTAACTTCGCCATCAGCATCAATGGCCATTTCAGCGACACACTGAAGGTTATATCTACACACAAGGGTAGATCAGAACTAGTTATATACACGCAAGTCAATGCCAATTTAGAGTCTCCAGTTAACCTAACACGCATGCCTTTGAACTGTGGGAAGAAACTGGAGTACCCGGAGTAAACCCACGCAGACTCTGGGAGGACATGCAGACCTCCACGCTGGGATCAAACCCAGGATCTTCTTGCTGTGAGGCGGTGGTGCTACCCACCGAGCCATTGCATTGTAGTAGCTTAGCGCAAAACTTTATTGGCTTCAGAAACAATATTCCTGCACAATCTAATCAATAGAGTTTGATAAACTCAGCATTATTCTGTGTCTGGGGAACATTTTTCTGCTGGCTTTCCCCTCCTGAATGTCGTCCTCCCTACTCCTAACAGTTTTTCACCTTAACGTTAACCTTACGAGGTTAACATGCTTTGTGTATAAATTTGATCTTTACTAGGATCTACTCCTAGGGAATTAAGATTTAAGATTTTTCTTCAATTTACTTTACTAGGAGCTACTCTTAGAACTAAGAATCTTTATAAATACAGCTCGTGTTTTCTGAACTTTTGTTTTTTTTTCTGTGTTTGCCTTACCCTCCTACCCTTCGCATCACTCTAGACACTTCCTAGGAGAGGGCTCGTACTATTGTACCCCCTTCCCACTCCATTGCAAGCCTGGCCCGCGCTCACATTTCACTTAAACGGTCTGGACCCGAGCATGCTTATGTCACCGCGGTGCTACTTTTATGTTGATAGAGAAAATTGCACTGTATGGCTGTGCGTAATTTGTGGCTTTTGTGGACTCGTTTTGAGCGTGTGGAGCCCTCTCATACAACTTATGGATTTATTAATAATTCAACACAGTGAGCTTTAGCTACTCCTGCCGCACATGCATGGATGTTCTGTCCTGCGCGTTTATTAGCAATCACACCATATACTTATTGTGTCCGAGTCTGACCGAACCATGCTCGAGCAGTCGTCTTTAAGTGGGCGTGAGCCCGGCTCAGCGTATCGCACCTGGCCTGGTAGGGAGCCATCACACGAGTCAAACGAACCACACTTTGACAGCTGTCTTAAAGAAATAGTGTCCTATTTGCATGCGTGAAAACAATTCCAAAACTGGTCTTCTTTCTCATCATATTTGTTTTTTCCTTTGCTTCATTTCTTTTTTTCTTGTCCCTGTCTGCCATGTACTGGTTTTCTCTCCTCAGACACTCTCCATCTCCATTTATCACAGTGTTCCTCTGTGTGCTTTCTGCTCTTGCATGAGGCTTTGAACTCTGCTATCAGCTCTAATGAGTGCTTTTCTGTCCTGCACTGCCTGTTCCACTGCAGACAAGGACCGAGGGCGGTGCAGTGCTACTGTGTACTACTTTCTCTCTTTCCTTATGTTTCTCTTAAGGAATGCCATCCTTTAACCCTCTTTCGCTTACCCGCTCGCTTGCGTTCCCTCAATTTCGGTCTCTCGGCATAATGCTCCTCAAAGCAGCCTCTTAACTCCTGCCTGTCTAGCTCCTGCACTCATGCCAGACTTGCTTCCTGTCCGCTTCCTCCAGGGAGATGCTTCTCAGGTTTGATGTATAAATCATCTGCTTCTCATTTCCTCTTTAATTAATGACCCCCATCTGTTCTGGCCCAGCCAGTCAGAAGTTGAAAATGCTGACAAGTCACGTGCACGCCTTTCGCAATCATCTAACGTCAGCATGCCTTGAGTGCAAGCGGCGCGCCTTCTCCCAGGTGTCCCTCCTAGCAGAGAGAGAGAGAGGCTGAGGGAGACTGAGGGAGGCAGAGACGACTGGCTACCACCAGATACAGGGCGACCGCTTCCCCAGTAAGGCTGTGTGTATGTGTGTGTGTTCGTAGGGTTTTCAGCTGAGCCCCGGCAGAATATCTGCAGCGGTTATGGAGGCATCAAAGACAAGCGCAGCGGTGAGTCACAGGCTACCTTGGCACTTCTCTGTGTTGGGGCCATGCGGGTAACCGCAGGTCCCCACGTTAAGACAGAGAGAGGGACAGTCGGAAAGGGCTGTAGTATTGTGTAGTATTATGGATACTCCCATCACCTCACCATTTTGGAAACTGGCTTTACATTGTCAGTCCATGCCATCAACCGCCGCTGCCTCTCCAGGCACCATTCTCATGCATCTCTTTCATTTTGACTGAGGCATGACTTAGATTTATGCAGAGCTCAGTAGAGACCGTATTCCTTTGGACTGATGCATCTTTCATTATTCTAAAATGTTTTCAAGCATGCACAGACCAGCAGCTACAGCTTACCATTCCTCATCCCACACTCCAGTAAAATGGTGTCATTCTGTTCCCGACATTGTTTTGTTTGTCATAATCAAGTTCACTTTTCTCCTTTGGAATTTCTGTTTACGGTAGAGATTAGTCATGGTTAACACATGGAGAGTGGGCAGTTTTGGTATACACTTGGTGCTTGGCGCAGAAAGAAACAAATGGTCAGTCCAAGGTTAACCTTTTATTATTTTATTTATTTATTTAATTTAGCTTGTTACTAAGAAAGATTGTCAGATTGGACACTTTATGGAGTTATGGAGGTCACCCAACCCCCTTTGATCCTAACTGCTCGCTCTGGGCTGATGATGATCACTGTATGTGCTGTTCAACTAATATTGTTATTTTGCTCATTAGACATCATACTTAATTGGATAATTGTTGTACTTCATTGAGCAGAAGAATTTAGAAAGGGGTGGGACAGGAACTTACAACCTGTGTAGGTGTCATCCAACATCAGGCATCCTTAACAATCATCCTGAAATCTATGATTTGTATTAAACCTAAACTGATGTGTAGCACTTAATTCTGTACTTAGCTGTGTCTTTTTTATTCCAACAGCAAACCCTGGAGAATAACCTAACCAATCTGGTGAAAAGGAACAGTGAGTTGGAGAACCAGATGGCCAAACTTATCCAGATCTGCCAGCAGGTGGAGGTGAGTCCAGCCAAACTCAACATTGACAGTCATCATTACACAGTTCTCATCAGCACAATTACAACGCAAAACACTGTCTGTGCTGATTAGAATACAGAATGGGCTTCTTGGATCATTATTACACACTCATGCAGTCTGTGGCAAATGGCAAATGAACAATGTCACTATGTAATATATTTGGAAATGTTTGGAGATGTTTAAGGTTAAGTGCTTTCCAAACAGGGGTATATATATATATAGTATGTATGTATGTATGTGTATATATAATCATATAAATGTGGATAATCATAAAATGTATGTATACATAGAAAAACATATCCATGCTATGTGCGTTTAGTGTACTG
>JAUZST010010235.1:0-12522 GCA_034779995.1 Parotocinclus haroldoi | reverse complement strand
TTGTCAACACAACTTTTCGGATTTCCTGACCTTTGATAAAAGCATCAATTCTCCCGGGGATCCCAAAAATCCTCCCAGATCTCGCTGACCCGCTTTGTATCCGCTCTAAGTGGCGACTTGTTGCTTCTTTTTCTTATTCGCTTCTCATGTTCTTTGGTCCGATTAAACAGCATTTTGGTCCAAATAAGCGAATAAAATTACACGTATGGAATAGGATTTGTTTCGGTACTTTAGGATTCGGTCCAAATAAGCGCCTGGTCCCAATAACCGGATTCGACTGTATATGGCCTGGCTGAATGCTCAATTTTTATATATACCTACAGCATGTAACTTTTAAAAGAAGACAGAGGCACCAATTTGAACTTATCTTCCATGGCGCCGAGATTTCCCTTGTCGCGCCCGTTCGCACAATGCGTTCAGAAAGTGGACCCTCGTTCATGACGGGCTGGAGGCTGAAGTGTGGTCGTGTTTGCGAACTTTATGTAGCTCTTCGAGCTGTTCTTAAGCTCCACACTCCGAAGCGACTCGAAGGTGTGTTGAAACCGATTTCCACAAAACTGTGCTCTTCAGCACTCGACGGTTCAGTTCCGTGAGCCCTTGTGGCCTCCAGCTTTGTTCCTGAGCTATTGTTACTACCAGACAGTTTGCAGTAACAGGGCCTAGTGCATACAGAAGAAGGGGCAGCGGTATAATGAACTGACTTGTTGACCCATTGTGCTGGCGGTGTTTGTCTATGGATTTGGCCTGGCTGAATGCTCGATTTTGTGCACCTGTTTGCAGAGGGTGTTGCTGGAATAGCTAAATACACTTAATACTCCCGGGGTGTCTGCATACTTGGATGAAAAAGCGTCCGCCAAATGGGAATGGAAACGTAACCTAAAGCTTCCTTGTCATCGCCGAGCACAACGCTTAAACCAGCGAAGGCGCATTGTCTCCGAACCTGTTATTGTCTTTTCTAAACAGGTGTTGAAGGGTGCCAAAGCGTTAGTCAAGGAGAAGACGTGTTATTTCACCGTGGGCTAAATGTCAGGATTGTTTTCTTTGTCGCAAATCTTGAAGGAGAGAAAGAAAAACGCACCGTCTCGCTTTGCCCGGCAAGTTGGAACAGGTAGCGTGTCATTCGTGTTACTACAAGTGCTCTTTTTTGTCTTCGTGCGGACACCCGACTTCTCCCGGAGCTCAGGCGTTTTCATGGCACTCCTCCGCTCATTGTTTGGCCTCCTCCAAAACTAACTTGTCATAATGAGAAAATTAACCACTACCGAATCCTCCTGGGGCGAGTACGCGGAGGGGTGGTGCTGGTTGGTTTGTTTTTGGGGGTGGGGTAAACGTGAGCTTTGCGTCGACGCTGGATGAGGGCAGAACGCTAGCCGTCCCGTTCGGTTCACGTGTCGCGACTTGCTGCACAGCCCAGGGCAGATGTTCGCTCGCATGTGTGGAGGCACTTCAGAGGCGCTTCTGCTCGGAGTGCGTTCCAAACCGCAGTCGGTCGCGTAAGAAGTGCACCAATTTGCCGCTTAGCGCTCTTATATCCGCGTGGGGAAATGACTCCTCACACGAACGTCGGACGGGACGAATTCAGATTTTAAAAAGCCGTTGCCGCAGACTCTGCGGTTGCTCCTCTGACGTCCTTGTCGGGGGCACTGACTTGGGGTTAAACCTTCCACAGTTCAGCAAAAGGACACCGAGACGTCTGTGGGTGGTCAACTTTTCCCTTTATCTGCAGAACTGTCAGTCAGTCGCTCGTAAATCGCGCGTTCGCCGAGCGGGTTCGACACCTGTTGCGAATGCCACTTTGCACTTAAATGAGCTTGGGTTCCACAGTACTGCTCTCACTCTTGCCCATAATACCAGCATCATTGTTCTGACTTTTCAACGGCTCAAACTCCCTTAAATAAATCCTCGGCATGCCGCTTCAGCCGCAGGTGCTCTAGGAATGAGCCGACGAAACTCTGCTCCCTGGGAACCATCAGGGACAGTGGTGTCCATGATGAGAAGGTATAAATTTAAGTCCATAGCAATATCAGCTTAACAGTAGGCTGTGGTTATTTGTAATGGAGACCCAGCCAGAGCCGTTTAGTCCGAAGGGTGCAGAATGGAGGCCTTGACAAACATTGGTGTATAGCTCATTCAGTATATTTAGGTCCTGCTATCGTTTGAAAGTACCCAGAAGGCGCTTTCGCACCAAACTTTTTCATAGTTCTAGTCACAGTATTGCGCCTCCTTTGCCGCGCGTTCGCACGCCAGGGACTGGGGACCATCGTGCCTCTTAGAACGTCGCGTACGGGAGCTTTTTTTAAGCTCCCACTTCAAGGAAGGTTTTTTTTCTCTGCACACAGGAACCCAGAGTAGCGCTAAGTTTTCGGTGATTTCGGTGATACGCGAGTGCGTAGTGACAGTAAACAAGAGATTTTCGAGGTTAAAATTGAAAGGAAAAAAAAAAAAAAACCATGGACGGATAGAACGACAGTCCTGGCTTTACGGAGCCTGCATGCAACAAGATTTTTAATCGCCTTTTACTTGCGTCAGGCAGCGTTTCTACACGCGAATGCAAACCAAAAAAAAAAAAAAAAAAAAAAAAAAATCCTTGGAATTTTATTATCTGTAGCTCAAACAAGAAAGCCAGTTGCAGTTACAAGCACCCTTCAGACCCAGAGCGTCTTCCTTTCCTTTGCCATTAGGCCATTTTTCACCAGGCTATAAATATCTGGCTAAACAAATGCCATTTCCTTTAGTCATCCATCCACACAGCGGTGAAGGATACGTGTTGACGTTGGGCTGCTTTTCCTCCGAACACCCTGGGAACCTTGGTAAGATAAATAGCAGAAACAAACGGCAAAATCTGTTTAAATACAAGAATTGAAGCTTCACCCACGGGCATCCCAATGGTCTGACCCTAACCTTTTACGTCGTTAAGCACAGGTGAGATGTGTTGAAGAGAGAACCTGGCGCCGGAGAGCGGATCTGGATCGATGCCCTGTTATTATTGCACATTATATACCTTGTGACGTTTTCCCGTTGACTTGCTCTAGCTACTTTTTCCTCCACAATTTGGCCCCCCAGGTTTTCAGCGACATCTGTGTTTACTTTTTCCCCTTCTCATTGTAGCTGTGCAGGTTTAGGGACGTGCAGTGGAAATGCATACGTTTCGGTGGCTTTGTGTTTGTGAAGTGAACCAGAGCCGTGCAGGAGGAACCGCCGATCCCATTGTTGTCCTTGGCAGCTCTGCAAGCCTTCCGTATTTCTGTTTACTTTTCTGTCCCGTTCGGTCATGGCCTACCGGTACGTTCTGTCTGCATTGTTTGCTTGGCATTGTCTACCTCCTTCCTATTGTTCGTACTTCCTTTGTTCCAGCCACACAACAATAGGCCTCGTATGTGCAGTCCGCTTTAGAATTGTTGACACTCTGAGTAAAGGTAATAGGTGTGTTGCCTTAACTTGTGTGGCATTGTGTGTCGTAAATCTGAAGCACTTTTACACCGAAGCGCAGTGGATTTTGGTGAGAGGCTCTGTTGTGCGCTTCCTTCCTCTTTCACAGTCGTCGTTTTGCGAACTAAAAGTTCACAAATGTCACATAAGCGTAAATAAGAATCCTTAGGACGCCACGAGTTCAACTGATCCGCCCTTACTAAAGATTTCAGCAGTTATGATGATGATTCAGTTCCTGGGGATCATGGGGTTCTTGTTCTCTAGGGGTGGACCCCCTCACCTGTATCAAATAAATGGGGGGGGGGGGTTAAACATAGAACAAAAATGGGATCACGTGTCACTTGGGCGTCCCGTGCAAGCACGATTGATCAGAGGGAGGAGAGGGTGAACCTGGGGATTATGGTCGGACAGAGTTGAGCGACCCGTGTCCGGACTGTACTTCCGTCTGGGCCTCAGCGTTACGCTGTGGAAGTCGCACCCCCGTAGCGCTTTTGTACAGGTGCAGATCTTTACTGATAGTGCCGCTCTAGGGGTGATGGGATAAATTGTGCACTCCTGTATTTCTTTCTATTTATATCCACCTATATATCCTGCCTTTTCCGTTCTAAATCGCCCCCCATGCGTCTTTCTTCACCTTTGCTACTTGAGACGACTTCTTGGCGGTGCTGAGAACTTGAGTCGTCCATCTGTCTTCTGCCAGCGCTTTGAAAGGTCCGAGTCCTTGAGAAGCTTAAGCGCAGACGTACACATGTACACACAACCCTTCTTTTAGGCCCGCGTGCTTCGGGGCCCTGGAGTTCCACGAGAAGTGGCACCTTATTCTGGGCTTTGTTGAAAAGCGACTGAATGTGCTGATCTATGTCTGGTTCTCACAAAGCCCTTCTGTTGCTCATGCAAAGCAGTCAGCTGTCAGCCGGGGGCCCCCCTGCTCTCCGGCGTAGCCACTGTACAGCGCCGGAATGTCCCCGTCGGAGATCCGTCCCCCTGATACCAGAACAGGAAACTGTTGGCTTTGTAAAAGAATCTGCAGTCCGAGGCTCGGTGCGTTGTTCTAAATCGATGCGTGTCGCTGCTTTCGCAGAATGTGCGAGCCCAGCCCTCCTGCGCCACTACCCCATGCCAGTGGTAACGTGACCATGGTGGGAGTCAAGCTGGAGGACGTGTCCGGAGATGGAGGGGGAGTCAGGGAGTCCCAGCAGTCCTCGCCCACATGCGGCTGGTCAGCACGGCTACCGGCCGAACGCGCCGACCCGGAGAAGTCGACAATATTCGGCTCACGGTCTCCCCTGGTAAGACTTTATAAATGTGATAAGTGAGTGTTTCTCAGGACTGTGGTCAGGCCACCATTAGATTTTTTGTTTTAGCGGTGTATATAATTATTTCTCTTTATGAAGAAGACAATTTTCAGAGCAAAAGATCGTCTGCAGGCTAAAGTCAGCATTAGGTCTGACTCCCCTTGGCACCAAGCATGGCTTGAGCTCTTTTTACGGAGACTGTCTTGACGTTTTCGGAATTAATCTTCTGGTATATGAGAGCAGGCTTTGGTTTACAGAGACTGAGAAAGAATTGTATAGGGTCAGTATGCAAGTTGCCAGTACAGCATATGCAACGGTGGCCTAAGACTTTTGCACAGTACTGTACATGTCAACCCCAAAGAGCACAACTAGAAAAGCTGTAGTGACGTGACAATAGTCAGTAAAGAGAACTCGTTTCACACCGGCACTTATTAGAAAGATGTAAGGAAAGGATATGAAAAGAAAGGATATGGTTTACTGTGTTCGATAAAAGCTTCGGCTAATGCAAATGATTTCTCTCAGGTTCAGAGTGCAACGAAATGTGCCGAAATTATGGTTAGAGGTAATGTACGCCGAAGGTCTCTTTAAGTGTGAACTTCTCACTCCTCTACGTGTGTTCTTCACATAGACGGGCTCTCCCAGCAAAGATCTGAAACACACAGTCAGCCCTACACGCCAGGATGGTCTGAACAGGACCCACGACAAACCCGAAGCCCAGTCCAACGGCAACGAGGGTAAGTTTGACCAAATGCGAGGGAGCGCTAGTGAAAACGCGCCTGTTCTGCATTTCCGTTGCACGTTTAATAACCTAAAACCCAAGTCAATATTTACATTTACATCATTTAGCAGAGGCCCTTATCCAGTTCATATAGTCTTACAATCCAGGAAAATGTGGGTTAAGGGCCTTGTTCAGTGACCCAGCTGTGGCAGAGGTGAGATTTGAACCCTGGACCTTCTAGTCCATAGTCCAGTACCTTAACCACCAGGACACCACAGTCCCAATATGAGCTGTTCATGTCGCAAGTAGACCTTTCTTTATTAAGAGAAATCCTCTGTTAAAGACAAAACCCAGTGTCTCTCATAGCGTCCACCGTCGGTTCGTTTACGTTAGTCACAAGCAGTGCATACTGAGATTCAGCTAACTAGGGGCCGAAAATCTGAAATCCCATCTTTGGCGCACTACGTTTTGTACGGTCGTGGTGATTTGATTTGGAGGATTCTGAATATTCGAAGTCGTTTATTCAGTCGAGGGTTAAAAATGTAGTTTCGTCTAAAACAATCATTCTCATAACCTGAAGGTTGGAAATCAGCCAGGAGACGGTAGGGCTTTCATACTGTACATGAAGCTGGAGCTACGAGGTCACTGTACAAACGTAAACACGGGGCATTAAGACCAAATTTAATGCATGCACATTTTGAGCGGAACTGGGCGCCAGTCCAGAGCACATGCGTACAGCCGTTTCGTTTTTTAACTTGTTCCCAGTTATTTTTCTTGTTCAGCCTTATATTTTAGTTTATTTTACTTTATTTGTTATTTTTTTTATAGCAATACATTATTATCCCATTCCAATTCACAGATTGTTTTTACTATGTTTATTTATTTATTCTGCTGCAGGTGATAGTTAGGTCGTTCGATCACTCTAAATTGGCATCGATTCGAGGGTGTAACGGCTTGCCTGCCTAGCCAGTGTCCCCCGTGTCCATGTGGGTTTACTCTGGGTACTCCGGTTTCCTCCCGCACTCCAAAGACATTCGTTTGGCCAATGTAGCTCCATGCTACTGCCGTGAAGTCATTGGAGCTTATTCGATGTTAAATAAGTAAACAAATATACAGAGAGACATGTTAACCTGGCGTTTATCTTCGGCCCGTGGGGGGAAAGGCGTTGACGTGTAACACCTGCCTAACCTCTTACAGAGCAGGTCATGTTTTTGCTCATTTGCGTATGTTACATAGTTCTAGCGTTTCATGGGTTTTGTTTTCTGCTCTGATGTTTAGTGCTGCCCACCATTGAGAAACTACTGAATTCAGACTGGAGGGAGAAGATCTTAGGGAAAGGATTGCAGGGCACTGCTAATGTGAAAGGTGAATCTTTTTCACGCATCCTACTTCGTGGTCGTAAAACTTTTTTGGAAGCCTGAAAAGCCAGTCGTGTTCCTGATTTGTCGATGTACGGCTCTTCACGAGTGTCCCGCCCATTTGTTAGGTCGACCAGTCCTAAAAGAGATGGCTAGAGTTGTCCAAAAGTCTGACTCCCAGAAACACAGAGGCCTCAGTAGGTGTGTTATTACGGCGTCGTAGGGATACAGCAGTGAAAAAAATTTTCGCTCATTTGATTCGCACCAAAACTAGAAAAATTAATGGCTGAAGACGCTGTGGGAAACATTTCATTACCGTGTTTTGATTAAAGGGAAGCCGGGCATCTCGTGTACTCTTAAAACCAATCGCCTGTTAGAGTAAAGCTTGTTCCCCAAAAAGAAAAAAAAAATTTGTTCCCACAAATCTGCCACATGATTCATCGCTCCATACAATGTTTCCACTGTTCGAGAGTCTAGTGGCGGTGTGCTTTACACTGCTCCGGCTGCACCTTTGCAGGCTTGCAGCTGAACCGCTGTTGCTCCTAGACGCCGCATTTGACCGGGGCAGCTTGAGCGTGCCGTTGCTTGTCATCCTAGGTGTCATCTTATGACGGT
Organism: Parotocinclus haroldoi; assembly: GCA_034779995.1. NCBI lineage: Eukaryota > Metazoa > Chordata > Actinopteri > Siluriformes > Loricariidae > Parotocinclus > Parotocinclus haroldoi. Next base: position 5,107 of record JAUZST010010235.1, on the reverse strand, counting down.
GACTCATGGCACCTTTCAATACGATTCCTTCGGATGTTGTCTTTGGAGATTAGTCGGCTCTGTGCTTGCTTTTATTCTCCTTGTAGCAGTGGGTGTGGCTAAAAAAGCCAAACCCATTCATTGTAACTGTTCTCCATGTAGCTTTGGACATGTAGTGTGTGATTGGAATTAGATTCGGAATTTTGAATGATGTTTTTCATTGTTCTCTTCTGGTATTGACCACATCTGTTTGGTATTGATTATCTCAGCTTTGGCCCAACCTTTTGGAATGACAACCTTTTTGTGTGTGTGTGTGTGTGTGTGTGTGTGTGTGTGTGTGTCCGCAGGCACTCCAGAGAGCTTGGCCGAGAAGGAGCTTCAGCTGTTACTGATGATTAACCAGTTGTCCGGGCTAAGGGAGCAGTTGCTGGGAGCACACTCCGAGCAGAGAAACATGGCCGCACTGCTCCTGGAGAAACAGCAGCAGCAGATGGAGCTGGCACGCCAACAGCAGGAGCAGGTAAATGACCAGGCCTGGCATCCAAAGCTTTAGGCGTTGCATTAAAAAAAAAAAAAACAACATCACTGCTCTGCTCTGTGTTGTCGTCCAAAATGTACTGCAGATCCCAATAGTGAGCCAACAGTTGTGGGTTTTTTTTTTTTCACATTTTAACCCCACTTTTTCCACGTCAGGGTCTTGAGGGCATCGTGCCAATCTTTGGAGGGCACGTGGCACGGCGTGCCTCAAACATTTTACCCCTAGATCTTTTCCTACTTTGGTTCTAAATGATTAGGATCATCCCAAGGACAAGGACCCATTCAATTCAGATTGGGGTAATAATTAAACTGTCTTGGGAAAAACGAATCCTTTTTAGAGTTCATATTTTGGTGGCGACACTTTTGCCGTCAGTAGTACCACTTTTTGGTTCAGCTTTTAGGTTCTCGCGCGCTCAATGTTGCGTTAGCGTCCACGCCCCTTGGCGGCAGGATCATCGTTGCATCCATTCTAGTCAGACACATTTATGCTGTCCCAGTTCAAGTTCCCATGAGCATTCTGAAAGCTAAACGGTGGCCTAAGACTTTTGGGAAGTACTGTAGCCGGTTATCTCTGTGTCATCGCCATTACAGATAGAATCCTGCGTTTCGGCCGCCTAATGTGCAGCAACATTTGGTTTCTGTAGACGCGTCGTCAGCCAGAATTATATTTCGCTCGATGTTTATTCAGTCGTAGGCTAGAGCAAGCTGCCTGAAACGGCAGCTCCTGAGGGCCTGGATTTGAATGACGAGAAGGTTGTCGGTGCGGTTGCACAACGCTGCCATGGATTGCCGCCTTGTTCAGGGTGCATAACCTTAGGCTCCACACCTTCCCCAGCGTCCCTGATCACGCTTTGCCATTCGTTTTCGCCGTTCCAGTCCTTTTACTGTCGTCTTGCGCCGGATTTCAAACCTGAACGATGTTCGAATGCGCCTTACAGATCGCCAAGCAGCAGCAGCAGCTTATCCAGCAGCAGCACAAGATCAACATGCTGCAGCAGCAGATCCAGGTGAGGCTCGAACCATTACCTGCACGACAATCCCGCGCACTGGGTCACATCACAGACTGCGTTTAGATCTAATGCTCTCGACAATCCGATCGTAATCCAAAAGCACCTAGCAGAATCAAGCAGGGTTGCCAGACCAGGCTCTCCTTCTTTTGGGCTTGTTTCCTTAGACGACACACACTTCCCATAATTTTTGTGAGCAGTATATTATATTCCTCATATACTTTTAGATTCTGTATTTATCCTGTATCCTGTATCCCAACATTTATTTTTATTCTTACTCCGGAACCCTGTTCTTATTTTTAAATTATTCTTTTTTTTGCACTTGTGGTCAACACCGTACTGAACCATGCACTCGTACTGGGCAGTGACGGTAAAGGTAATTCTATCGATCTATCTGTCTATCATATGCCTGGTTGCTTGTTTCTCCGGTGGGATCTGGCAACACTGGAATTGGAGAGACAAGGTATATGCTCGAGGAAATGAAGATTTTCGTTAGTCACCTGTCAAAGTTTGAAGTTTGTCACGTTCTTTTCTTTAGATTATTGATTAGAATACTGGTTGTTCAGTCTAATATTGATTGGTTTGAGAGGAAGGACGTAAACTTGATTTCCTGTAGGTATCGGATATTTAAGTGCATGTAAGAGCTTCAGGAAACAATTGGTGACGTGGAGTGAGTGTGTGTCGTTCGCTACTTGCCTCAGCAGGTGAATTTGCCCTACGTGATGATCCCAGCTTTCCACCCCAACACCCAGCCGTTATCCGATACGCAGATGGGACTGCCACTTCAGCCGATCCCCTGCAAGCCTGGTGAGTGGGTTGACTTAAACCTCATAGTCTCAGAATGTGTGTGTGTGTACGATCTTAAATTTGATCTACGATGTATTCGACTCTCCGTTTTTTCCTCGAAGTTGAACGGGGTTTGCTCACTGGACATCATGCGTGGTTCACTGGGCTGTGTACTTTTTAATTTGAGCCTAATATGAGCTGCCCACGAGAGGCAGAGTGGAAAGGGGACCTGGTTTGCGTGCCCGACTTGAATGTTAATTCAAATATCTACGGAGAAACTTATCTAGCCTTCTGTTGCCAAATGACACGACGCATGCTTATTTTTGTTCACTTTCTTCCCTTTTCTTTGCCTTTCATTTAATGAAAGCACCGTTTTGTTCTCGTATCCCAGCGCTCTCGCCACTCTGTACGTCATCCCCGTATTGTATAAGCGTTTGCTTTTACGCAGTGGGCGAAGGAAGCGGGTCCAGCCGTCCGTTGTGCTGGCGACGATTCCGGGTTGTTGTTTTTTTTTTTTTCCTTTCTCCAATTTAAACTGAAAGGACTGGTTGAAAATACGAACAGCCTAAGTACCTCGGAAGGTTTTATTTAGACTTGTCTCCTTCAGCCCAGGTTAAAGAGCGTGATTAGTGGCCTGAGAAAGAGAACTGACCCCTTGGTCCTAAGCGTTTTTATTTCTGCTGAACATGTTTCTCAGAAGCCTCGTTGTTTCTGACCTCAGTACATCTCGCTCTCTGATTTTTCCCTTCGCCATCCTCTTAATCTCAAGGCCTAGTTAAGAGAAAAAAAAACAGCGGGAGCTGTGCGAACGCATGCCTCCGTGCTGGTGCTCGGCTTTTGTTCCCCTTATGTAAACAGGAGACGCTCGGCTAGAGGTCAGCCAAGCTGAATAGGTTCTCGCTGTACGGAAAGTAGCAGACCTCAGCTCAGGGTTGTCCTTTCGTTTGCAGCGTGTGCCGAGCGTGGAGGAATGCCACCAGTCACACCGTCCGTACGTTCCCTCGAGAAAAAGAGAACCATTCAACGAACGGCAGCACAACAACAGGGTCCAGGGCGATGCTTTGCCTCTGAAGGGATGGGGCCGTGTTTCTTCAGAGTTTGGTGCCTGTGGCGACAAGGACACTCAAAGCTATTCTGAGCTACCTCTGTTTGGAAAGATTCTGCCTCCTCATTTCCTCCGTTCCTTATCGGGGGGAGCTGTTCGCTAGGTTAAACATTAGAAACATTAGAAACATTAGAAACGCGTACAGTGTCGACATACATACCAAACATTTTCCCTGTGTTAAAGAGTCGTTGGCTCGGTTTCTGGGTGGAACAGCTGTAAAAACACCTTGCACTTGGCAAACTGAAAGTCTGCACCATATGACGCTGTATACAAAGGTGGCGGCGAGCGAAAACGTCCGATAAAAGTTTGATTCTCGAAATCAGTTGCAAAGAAAATGCACAAGACACGTACTCGGGCTTGTAGTACAACACATAAATTATCAAGAGATTATCAAGGTCCAGCAGCGGGTAAAGTTCGCATCGACCATCAGGATGGGGAATCTCTGGAGTTTACTCAGAAAGGAGAGATAAAGAGAAAACAAAGCGAGTGGCAGGTCTGCGGACTCACCGATGAGAGAGGCTGCTACAGAAAGGCCGCGGCCAGCAGTCAAGCTTCTCGGAACGCGCGTACGGCCCGGGGTTAGGGGCACGTCAGGCTGTGATTCTGTCAGCCGAAAACAGACAGCTAAGGCTGCTGGTCCTGGAATCCACTGGCCTCAGGATGCAACCACACCTTCGTTATTTAAAACATAGAGAAGCACTCGGTAACACTCGGGGCCCCTTTCCCCCGGTGTCGTAATGAAGAGAACGAGACGACACGCAACAAAAAATAATGCTACTGAATTGTTAAACCGCACATTTCAGTGGGAAACCTGACTTGATCGGATGCATCTCGAGTTTAATTTCCCTGTCTGCTTTCAGTGGAATATCCCATGCAGCTCCTCCCAAACCCTCACTCCATGCCTCACAAAAGACCCAGCGGTACAGTCTATCAGCAGGTACAGCCTCCACCCGTTCATTGAATCTTATTCTGTTGAACTGAATCCCTTCCAAACTGAACTTCTTTCATTCATAGGAATCCAATCAGCCTCTTAACCTCACAGCCAAACCCAAGACCCCGAGCCCATCGAGTCTGGAGCTGGCCTCCGCAGCTCATCTGCAGCCCGGCTACAGGACGAGAGAGCTGCAGCACAGCCCGCCTAGACCTGCACTCAGCCTGGGTGTGTTACACGCACACGCACACACACTCACTCACACACAGACGCACACACACACACACACAGGCACACACACACACACACACACACACTCACTCACTCAAACACAGACACACCCATTCACACTCACTCACTCAGACACACACACACACACACACTCAGACACACACACACACAGACACACACACTCACTCACACACACACATACACAGACACACTCACTCACTCACACACATACACAGACACACTCACACACTCACTCACACACATAGATACACACACACACACACTCACTCACTCACTCAAACACACACACACACACACACTCACTCACTCACACACAGACGCACACACGCACACACACACACACACACACACACTCACTCACTCAAACACAGACACACACAGACACACCCACTCACACTCACTCACACAGATACACACACACACAGACACACACACTCACTCACACACACACACACACACACACACACACACAAACACACACACACACACAAACACAGACACACACCCACA
>JAUZST010010234.1:0-12522 GCA_034779995.1 Parotocinclus haroldoi | reverse complement strand
ATGAGAGAGAGAGAGACAGAGAGAGAGAGAGAGAGGATGAGAGAGAGAGGGAGAGAGAGAGAGAGAGGATGAGAGAGAGAGGATGAGAGAGAGAGACAGAGAGAGAGAGACAGAGAGAGAGAGAGAGGATGAGAGAGAGAGAGAGAGAGAGAGGATGAGGATACGTTACTTTTCAGGTTTCAGGTCTCTGTAAACAATGCCTAGGTTGTGTAGATGATCCAGCGCTAGGGCCAGCTCTGCAAGGTAGAATTTCACATCCTCCTCTGTAAACATAACCTAGTAAGAACTGGACAGATTTACTCTCTCATCTTCGTACAGTGTAAACAAACAAACAAACAAACAAACAAACAAACAAACAGAGAGAACAGATCTACAGAAGGTAAAACACGGGGGAAAAAAAAAAAGAGTTACACAATAAAGACGTCACACAAAGATAAACAACACAAACGTTACACATTCAGATCACGTCAACGGTTTTAAATAACTTTACAAAGTAGAATATCTCTGGTACAGGCAACCCAGGCTACACAACCTAGCCTGAACCTGATGAGTTTGTGTTCGTTTTGTTTTAGCCCTCACAATTACAGCTGGATTATCAAAACAAGAAATAAATCAAAGTCTTACACGGGTACCTCTGTACTCAAACGCCTCAGAGCTCATTCACAACGACTCCAGCACTCCAGAAACCACAGCACTGCATTATAATCGTGTAAATAAACCCTCATGGGTCCTAAAAAGGTCAGTGATAACAGATAACTGAAAGGAATTCGCCCAGTGCTCTGCTTTTACTTTTCACTTCCCAATCCTTTACTATCGCGCGGTGTTACTAAATAAGCATAGATTATATTAAACTCATCATTAACTTAGGATAAATTTATCTGAACATCATAAACCAGGAGCTCCCGTAGAAAAACAGCTCCGTTATCGCACAGAATAATCTCCATGGGGGGGATTTACTGGGGATCTGGAGCCCATTTGCTCAGTTTACATGATTCCTTATGGGAATTTGGATTGAATATGGGAGTTCCCATAACACCTCCCTAAAGTGAAGGGGTGGAAGAAGAAGGGACAGTCCTTACCTCTTTGGATAAGCGAGTAAATACGTCCCCACCCCTGAGAAAATCCAAAATTAAATAGAGCTTCCCCTCCGTCTGAAAGGCTGAAAGACAAAGACACAAAGACACACACACACACACACACACACCTGCTTATTCCAGACTTGCTGTTTGGGTTTTTTTCAGGTGGGACCTGGCAACCCCAGATTTAAATCACAGCGACCCGGCTACATATTCTGATTTCCCATAATCACGCGAACTCGCCGATCGGATTACCGAGGGAGGGGCGTACATAAGAAAGACACAGAGAGAAAATGAATGGGAGCTGAGCCAGCTTACCATAGTGCAACTTGACAATGAAGGGATGATTCACCTCCACCAGAATGTCCCGCTCCATCTTGGTCCGGACCCTGTCCCTCACTGCCAATCACATCCAAAGCTCATTAATCACGGTCACGCCCCTTACAGAAGGTCCGGGGATAAAGCTGGGGCTGTCACTCCCTCACCTTTTAAAGATGCCTTTTTGAGGACTTTCATTGCATATAGCTGCCCAGCGTCAGGCCCGGTGATCTTCCTCACCAGGAACACCTGAGGGAGGGGGGGCGAAAGGGGAGCCTTTATTTCCTCTGTAAAGTCTTTCGGAAAGTTTGTGGGACCTTGATCTAGGTCCGGCTCAGATCAGGCTGTAATAACTGTTCATTATACAAAAAAAAATAAACACACACATCAATCAGCTTTCATTTATTCATCAGAAATGGGTTTTTTTTTTCCCCGGGCTGTTATTAAGATCCAGTATTTTAATAGCGGGAGAAAAATCAGAATAAGATCCCGGGGTACGAAGCCAAAGTACAGGATCCTGTTAGAAAGAAAGAACCAACAACACAAAGGAAAAAAACCAATATAAATCAAGCCATTTATGTCAAAGAAGAAAAAACTAAAGCAAACAAATACAGAAACGGAGGAATATAGAAAGGTGAAAGAACAAAAGGAAGAAAAAAGAAAACTACGTCCATCCCTGCCTGGCTGTATTTGTATTTATTTCTCTGATGATCTGAAGCTCTTAATCTGAACCTTGGACGAGTCTGAATTGTTAAGGTCGGACTTTGTAGATCATGAGCGGCTCGGTCGGGTTTGAGCCGGGCTTAACAGATCCATGAACCAAGCTCAGATCGGCCGTGGACGGTGATGAATGAACGACGGCGAGTTTAAACGACGTGCTGGAGAAAATCCCGAGAGAAAAGAAGGAGCTGCTGATGCTGTGTAACCGTCCCGTAACATTTCTGACTGATCCCTCAAATCCAAACCAGCCAGAAGATCAGTCGCTTTCGTTTTTCGCTTCGGTTGACGGGGACTAAAACCGATCCTCGGTGTCGTCGTTCTTCAGTCGAGCCGTGACTCCATTAAGATCCCTAAACGTCTGATTTAATGTAATCACTTGATCTCGATTGTAGAGCTTAAACCCAAATCGAATGATACAGATAATAAGTTTAAATCCAAAGTAACTCGTTATAATTATTTTCTTTTACTTGTGTAATTCTAAAATTGCTGCTTTGTTATGCCTGGTGCCGTTACTATGGTAACGCGCTCCCTGGTTTAATGCTGCAGAGATGATGTAGTGTTTGTATCAGTGTATCACTGTTTCTTTATTGATTTATTGAATCTTTATTAGGTTGTTCTTTGTGGGATCACGTGAAGGTCATCTGCCCAGCCTTCTGTCCATGATCCACCCAAACCTGCTCACCCCTCTGCCCTCTCTTATCTTCACTGTAAGAGCCTGAGGCCGAACACACACACACACACACACACTTTACAGTTTCTGTTCAGATAGCATTTATGCTTCAGTAGGGTTCACAAACTTAGTAGCAACCCTGTATGTTAGTGGTTTTTGTCATTTTGTTTGTGTTTAATGTTTTTGTTGTTCCTTCTCTGTTGCAGTGTGTGATGACGCTTCTTTACGCTTTCTCCAACGACATTTTCTCCGTCATTAACTTCTTCAGCTTCTTTAACTGGCTGTGCATCGCCATGGCGATCATCGGTATGATGTGGCTACGCTACAAAAAGCCAGAGCTGGAACGGCCAATCAAGGTGTGAGCCAGGGGCGTTAAAGCTGTAATAAAGCTGATGTTTATTTAGAATTTTAATTGTTCTTTAATCCACTCTGATCTAAAACCATTTATTCATCGATTCACAGAACAATAGTGAGATAATTAATTGAAATAATAACAGGCCCTCCCTCCTACACTCGTTAGGACTTGGTGAAATTCCCTCTGTGTTTTTTTTTTTTTTTGAAGGTGAACATCTTGTTGCCGATCTCCTTTGTGCTGGCCTGTCTGTTCCTCATCGTCGTCTCCATCTGGAAAACTCCAGCCGAGTGTGGCATCGGCTTTGGCATCATCGCCACCGGTGTGCCCGTTTATTTCTTTGGCGTCTGGTGGCAGAACAAACCCAAGTGGCTCCTGCAGATCATCTGTGAGTAACTGTTAGTGTTACTCTTATTAGAGGTCCTGGAACACGATTATTATTGTTATTATTGTTCTTTCAGGGTCCTCGCCCTACGAAAAAGCTGATAGAACCCACCCATAAGCTCCACCCACTCAGATGTTTTGCTCATTTGCATAAAATGCAAAGCAGACTTTCCCAAACTTCAAACTTACAAATAGGGTGGTCCTACGTTCATTATTATTATTATTATTATTATGACCATGACGCTGCTTATGTACATTCCTGGGGTAAATATTTAAGTGAACTCTACTGTAATAATGATGTAATAAATTCTAGAGGCTGAATCTTTCCACACTCTTAAGAAGATCCGAGCTTAGAGAGGTGACTCTGGCCTGTGTAGAGTTTGCATGTTCTCCCTGTGTCCATGTGGGTTTCCTATGGTTTCCTCTCACATTCCAAATGTGTCTTAGGTTAATTGGCGTGTCTAAATTGGCTCAGTTTCTGCTTGTCAGGTTTTGATTTGATCCCTGTAGTTAGATAATTGATATAATTTGACTGCATTTGGTTAACTATGTGCGTGCGTGTGTGTGTGTGTGTGTGTGTATGTGTGTGTGTGTGTGTGTGTGTGTGTGTGTGTGTGTGCGCTCAGTCTCTTGCACAGCGACCTTTCAGAAGCTGATGGAGGTGGTTCCTCAGGAGTCATAATGAAAAAATCTCAGATCACACTTCCAGCTGGGTGATCACCCTCCCCTCCTGCTCCTCCAGCTCCATGCCCCTGGAGATACCACCAGATCACACCACACCTGCCTCCTGAGGGCAAACAGAAAGCTAAAGGGCAGGTTTTGATCTGACGGGACTCTTTCACTGCCCGTAATTTAACGTGATTGTTTTTTTTAGTTTGATTTTAAACATTCTCATTCAGGAATTAATTCCTCTTTTTTTTTTTTTTACAATGTTATTCGTCTGTGCTTTAGCTTCACATCTTTAGTCAGCTCTGACAGCGCAGGATGTGCAAACGTCTTACACGTGATAGGTTTTGCTGATTTTCTAGAGTTATTTTGATGTTGTAGCTTTAGTTTCCTTGGGGTTCCTCTATCTTCAGAGGGAACATGACGAAGTGAGCCATCACAGGGCAGGGTAGGGGCGATGTTTTAACACCAGTCCTTGCTGCCACCCAAGCGCCGCTTAACTGATTGGTGAAGAGTTTTCTTTGTAGTTTTTATTATTTGTAGTTTGTGTATGGATCTGAGCAAAAAATCCAAATATTCAAACTGATTAGCAGCATTTATTCCCCCTAAATGATGAACTGCTCCCAATAGCGATAGAGCCTGACCTGGATTAATCATTCAGATAAACAAAAATACTAATGTTTTAAAGTTCAGAAATGAGTATTTCAGACCCATCCTCAGTAAATGAGTTCCTAATTGTTGAATAAATTCAGTAAAACAGATGTTAGAAACCGAGCTATAACTCATAATAGTATAATAGTAATGTGATCAAGTGCTCTTGATGTTGGATGTTGTATCTGATTCATCGTACAAAAGGATTCGCTCACATTAACATCAGTCACATCATCCAAACTTGCTCTGTCATTTCACACTCGGTAATAATCAGCCCATTCCTCATTCTAATCACACACAGATATGAGCAGGTGCCTTATCTGTTTTTATTATAATTCTGTTGTTTTTTTATTACACTGGAGGTTTTCAGCGTCTGTTCTGTTCTGTCTCCCATCATCACCCTGCCACCTTATCAACTCCAAGCTCATCTGCACAGATCATGCATTTAGTTTAAAGCCATAAAGTTGAAAGCGTGTTTAAAGATAAACAAACAACACACTGGACCGAGCATCAGGCCCTGAGGCACTCCATCCATCCAGAACAGCCATTTCACAAATAATCTGACATTAATGTGCATGTTAATCGTTTAATCTGTGTGTGTTGGAATCGTTTTGGTTTTAATGTCTAGTAGCTGAACGTGTTAAAACTACTGATGGACTAAAACTTTTGGACTGTTGTAACACTGTTTTGAAGATTGTCTGGACGTTACTGTTTATTACCGAGGTTTATTCGTTTACACGTTTAATTTGAGGATGAAGGCGAGGTTAAAGCGGCTAAAAATGTGTAAGGTAATTTTTGTATTGTTTTTACTATAGCTGTTTCTTTTTAAAATCGTGATGGAGAATGATCCAGTGACTGGAATACCTCACGCTGTAACGTGCTTCTGAAAAGATATGGACGTTTTTACTAACATTCCCATCATCTAATGTACTAATTTAAATAGTGCTCTTAAGTTACTTATGTATTTATTTATTTGTAGAGATTTAGAGCTCTAATATTTTATATTGGATGTTGCACTAATTAAGTATTTAGTTTTTTTCTGTACTGCTTTGAATTCTTCATTGTAATAGTGTTCCTATTTTAACACAGGAGTTTATTTACATCCTTTTTAAGTTGATGTTCTTTTAGAATATTTTAGGATTTAGTTAATGGTGAGTAGTTACACCAGTTTGCCCCGTGGTTAGTTCAGTTACAGACATTAATAACTTATTTGTAATTACCAGTTTATGTTGCTTCTAAATTCAATGCATCATATTAGAGACTTTTCTTATCTGCTTTAGACAGATTCCAACAGTGTGTGCGCGTGCGAGTGTGCGCGTGCGAGTGTGCGCGTGCGAGTGTGCGTGCGTGTGTTTGTGCGTGCGTGTGTTTGTGCGTGCGTGTGTTTGTGCGTGCGTGTGTTTGTGTGTGTGTGTTTCTTCCTCCCTAAAGATCAGAACTGAAATATTTCGAAGAAGTAAAGATATTTGAAGAAAGACTGTGAAAGTGAAGTTTTTTTTCTAATCAAACTGTGTTTGAGCTGATCTCAGATCTGTGTTAGCCTGCAGTGTGAACTCGTTCTGATTCTGCTCTGTACCTTTAGCTGATGATGTCATTAGATACTAGATGATGTTTCCATCCCTATTTCTGTCCCTCTGCCGATGTCAAATGTCAACTGAGAAATAAAGACGTTCTTTGATTTGCCGCATTTTATAAATACTGGTCTATTAAATACAGAACATGTAGATAAAAGACCCATTTAAATGATGTAAATACAGCCTGATATCAGATCAGATCAGCCTGCACAAAACTGAAACCTGTAAGGTGCAGCATTTAAAATAATGTGACTCACAGACATTGTTAAACCTGTTTTATGGGGGCTCTAGCATCCTCAAATGTTCTCTAGCAACCACCCCCCACCCCCCCTGTTACAAACAGTAATAAATGTACCGGAAACAAACGAGGATGTAACTCTACATGAAAAAGCTAATTACAGACTTATAATTAAACCATTACACTATTTAGGGCAGATATTATGGGATGGCTGGTTCTCTATCTGGTTTCTGAGTCTGTATTTGGCCGGTTTATATTAAGTTAAATCAATATCATTCTTTAAAACTTTTTATAAGGAGTCATATTTAAGAGCTGCTAAGTAACTTTGCTTTTATCTTTGCCTGATTTATTTATCTCGTTAGTGGATTAATAACTTTGTACTATAAGACCCTTTATTCCTAAATCTCACAACTGATTTAATGAAAGAGATTTCAACTAGTTTTATAGAAGCAGCAACGGTTACTCATTACATACCGTGTGTGTGAGTTAGGTGTGTGTGTGTGTGTGTGTGTGTGTGTGTGTGTGTGTGTGTGTGTGTGTGTGTGTGTGTGTGTGCGCTGAAGGTGATCCAGGTATCTCAGGTGGAATAAACTCCTCGTTAGTTACCAGTTGCTTGGTTACATGTAGGATGGAACGGGAGCTCGTGATTGGAGAGTTGGAGTGAGGATGTTTTTTATAGAACAGGATGTGATATAAACAAACGGGTTTAGTTATTTAGTTTTGTCAAACAATAGATGCTTTTTGAACCCACATTTATATTTGTTTCAGTTCTTCTGCCTACACACACAACACACACACACACACACACACGACCTCTAATGAGTAGCTGTTTTTGCTGCTGAGAAACACACTTTGTGTATGAACACACACGTCACAAGACTCACACGTGACATTTTGAGTTTTGCTTCTTTGTAAAAAATGTTTTCTCAGATAATTTTTAGGGACCTTTCTGACCCTTCTGGACTGTTTCTGTTCTGTTCTAAATCTGTCACTGTTCTGATAACAAACCAATAGCGGGTGTGTGTTTTTATCTCTCTGTCAGAAGGCACTGAATCTTCGTAACACACTGATCATGTTAAGATTTAATCAGTGCCGATCGAACCCTAACACTGTTCTATAGTCTTATGCTGCTTTGTAGAGTTAAATAAATTGAAAGGTGTTACACAAACAGAACATTTCTACACAACCCGGGTCCCTGGCTCATGGGTTAGTCTCTTACAAACACTAGATCAGTAAACACTCCCAATCACGGCATGAGAACAGGCACAGGTGTGACCATGGAGCGCCTCTGATTTGTTCTTTCTCACGCCTGTAGATAAGAGAAAATGAAAATGTCGCTCAGATCAGGTTTCCTTTGCTCCTGCTCTAATGTCGACGTCTGAATAAAATAAAAGTGGAATTTTCCGTGGTCAGGGTTCAACTGAGGTCTGAATCCTTCTTAGGAACTTTTGAGCTTTGAAATTAAACTTTGATTTTACCATCGTAATTAATAAATGGTGCTCTGTGATCTAAAGAACATGAACGTCTGTGTGTGTGTAACTCCTGATCTGAGCTAGTGATTATGTTACACATTTCTTAGGCTGCTTTGGTAAAAAACGTAACTTTCTAATCATATGATTTGGTCATGATTTTACTTCTTACTCTTCCTAATTCACTTCTTTTTGTTTGTTTTATCTTCTTCAGCAGGTCTCAGAAACCGCCTAGCAACACCATGGCAACAAACTGCGACGCCATAGCAACCATCTAGTAATGACATCTACCAAAACTGTTGGACCTTAGAACTGAAATCCACTTGTTTCTTAATCAAATTTAAGTTTTGAGTTTCTTTCCTGGTCAGGGTCACAGGGCCCTCACCCTGGACATTACACCAGACCATTGCAGCACTGCTGTTGCATTGATGGGGGTGATCCTCTGACCGATGTTTCTCCCTCAGATATAACCATCTGGCATCACCGGCAACTCAGCAAAGTAGTTACCCATTAAAAAGATCAAATTTCTGTTATGGTTTATGTATAATAAGTGTGGTGTGATTATGATTTAATGATTTGATACTAACAGAGTTCTAGTTTAAAATGTAAAGCTAATATAAAATAAACTCTGATGGAAGCAGGTGGAGGATGAACGTAAAAGCTTTATCTCCACAGCTTAGAGATGGAAATGGGATTTAATATAAAACTCTGATTGATCTGTGGCTGGAGGATCTGATGAGGATGGATTGTTTTGTGTGTGTGTGTGTGTGTGTATCTGTGTATCTGTGTATCTGTGTGTGTGTGTGTTCCTCAGGTCATTTGGTAGGTAGCAGAGCTCTGTTCTCTGTGATCACAGTCAATGAGGTTTGATATGAAGCCAAAATCATTTCCGTTTCATCATGTGGTCATTCCTCTCCAGAACAGCCATCAGTCTGCAATAAAGAGGTTCTGATGACGCAGGACTTGTTGACTCATCACAACACACACACACTGACACTCACAGACACTGACACACACACACACACACACACACACACACACACAGAGGACAGAGTATGATGATGGCTGATGGGTTAGGATCTACATGCCCAGCTGTACCATTTGTGGGTGGATGTGGCACAGGATAGCAAACTGACCCTGTCCACCCCTACAAATAACAGAATCTCATCATGTATCCAGGCTAGAGGCGGCCTAATAAGGGAACTAGACCCTCCTCTCAACTGGAAAGTTGGCCCAATAAACTTAAACTTAAACTCTAATAATTCAGTTTCTCCTCCTTTGTGAAGGTTTTTTGTCCCTAAGTGTCTACAGGCTGGTGTGGGATGAATTGTTCATTTCATTCTTTATATAAATTGAAGTTACAGACTATTGGATATTTCCTTTAAACATGGGTATTTTTTATTTGGCTTTGAACATTACAGGAGATAAAGCAACAACAAACCCAAACAACCCTAGATAAAAAGAAAAAAATGAAATAAATTCACCCACCCAAAAGTGTCCACAGTACATTTAGAAAAGTGGTTTAATTTCTTACACATTTATCAGCAATAAAGTTTTTATTATCAATCTAACTTCTAACCAATCAGAACAGAACAGGTATTCTATAGAGAGATAGAATTTCATCATCTGTATATTACAGAATTTAGCAGACGGCGTTATCCAGAGTGACCTACGACCCCTAAAGTCTTACAATTCAAGCAATGGTGGGATAAAGGCCTTAAGGACCCAACTATGACAGCTCAGTAGAGGTGGGATTTGAACCCTGGACCATCTGGTCTATTGAGGACCAGAGTACAGTACCTTAACAGCTAGCCTTCCACAATCGTTTGTAAGCTCCATTAGCTCTATAGCTCCAGTATAAAACAAAATTTCACACATCAAGTATAAACGGAACAGAATATAATTTTGACTTCAGAAGGAAATTGAGATGGAAATAAAGGTTAAAGGTCTACGTGAGCTTCTGAAACACATTTCCATTTTGTTGCATTTTGAATTTCACCGAGACCTTTTCTATGCCGCGGCTCTTCAGCTTCTCCTGGATCTGCAGATCAGAACATGAGACGAATGAAACGAATGTTCTGGAGAAGTGCTAAAATGGTAGAGAAGAGACGAGAGCCACCTGATTTAAGATCGCTGCCATTACTGCAGAAATGTCCACATTCTGGTCCATCTGAACCTTCATCTTCACAACCTTCCTCTGTCCTGTAACGACTTCAAACAGACATTCATTCAAAATGAATCTTACAGCCTTATAAGAATGTAACGTGCTCTATCTGAAGCTGAACAGATGTTTCCGTACATTTGTAACAGAAAAACCTAGAGGAGTATAAGCAGTTTGTACTCAGGGTACTGCCTGTTATTGGATCCATGAGAGTACAATTATTAGATCCAGCTGTCTTAGGGATCCACTTAGTGTTGTTCATTGGGGTTTTGTCCGACCACTTCCAGGAGTCTCGGAACAAGCCAATCCAAACACTAGTATTAGCGATCATTCCCACAATAGTCGACATTTCGTTGGCATTCCTCACACTGGTCAGGTCTGTGTGCGTCTGTCTGCAGAAACTCTGAGCATCGTACCATGTTAGGTAAGTCATGTAGTAAATATAACTGCTGGTGCCGTTCAGACTGGCTGAAGACAGAAAGACAGAAAGAAAGAAATGATAAGTATCTGAAAGTATAAGGAATAATTCAATAGGTAAATCACAAATATTGCTTCTTACCATCAAAGCAAACAAACTGTCTTAGCGTGAGACACGGGTCATCATACCAACCCGAAACATTTAGAAATGCACACTCATCATTCCCATCCCGATTGCTGGGAAATCCTGGATACCATGCAGTATAATTCCCTAGACTCCCATTTCCCAAGGACCAGCGAAAGGAGCTAATGTTATTGTAGAGTCCTATCCAAGCGTAATAAGGGAAACTCATTACTTTAGAATCAAATATAAGGTGAGCAACGTCAGCATCAGTTTCGATGGTAGCCAGGTCGACATACGAGGTTCTGCAGTAAGTCTGTGCTTGAGTCCATGATTTGAATATCGGGAATGGATAGTATTTACGAGGGATGGAAGGGATGAGGGAAACGCCTCCTGTGGACGAGAATTTTAACAAACATATACAGCATTAATTCTCATTTGCTAATTTTCTCACTGAAATCATGTTCGTCTTTGCAGGGGACAAACCTGAATGGGACATATTTCTATTTGAGCAGATCTGATTCCATCTTATAGTCTACAATCCCAGGACCTTCTAGTATGAATCTGCTAGCTATTAACAAATCCTGAAACCCAAACTTCAATTCAATTCAAATTTATCTCTATACCGTTTTATAACGGAGCATTGGCTCACAGCAGCTTTATAATATTATGTGATCAATTCCAGATTGAGCAAGCCTAGTGCGACAGTGGCAAGGAAAAACTCCCTGAAAGTAGAAGGAAGAAACCTTGAGAGGAACCAAGACTCAAGATAGGATCCGTCCTCCATGGGTGGCCCATATGTGAATTAAATAATTACTTATAGTAATTTTACTATAATACTATATAATTACTATAGTCAAGTAATAGTACAATTAAGTAAATAATATCATTTAAATCAATAATACCATTTTAATTAGTAATAAAAATAAGTAACTAAATAGATTTTAAAACAAAACAGATTTTAAAATGAGTCCTCAGTGGGAGGTACATCGTCTCCTAGAGGGAGTTCCTTCCCTCTGCTGGGACTGGTTATTGTTGCTGAAGACCAGTAGAGTGAAACCGAAGGTGAACTTGATTTTTTTAAAGACGGATATTTGAATGACTCTTTTTTACTCTTGTTGATTTATTGATGTAGGAAAATTTTATTTCTATTTCTGCTAACCAAACAAGCCTTGTGATGCTCCAGAGTCCTGCACCCAACAAACACACACACACACACACACACACACACACACACACACACACACACACACACACACATCTGCACAGCATGGACACTGCACTTTTTAAATACTTTTTCCCTTGTGCATTGGCAGCTCTATCACACAGCGTTGTATTTACTATTTTATATTTATAGTATTGTGTATGTGTGATTTCTTTTTATTTTATAATTGTGTGTCGATGGATTGCTGCTATATACAGTTTTTTTTTAATCCTCATCATAAAATGTTGTATTAAATACACCTGATTCCTTCTCTTTAATAAACTCAGTTACATTTCTGCCAAATACGAAAAACAACCTTTAAAAAATTTGTAATTGTATTTTGATGTAATGTTTTAATTGATTTTTTTTATTAACATTGGCTGATTTTAATTTCATTGTTTAAGCTTAAGGTTAAATCATATTTAAATATTTTTATTCAAACAGAGATTGTGTAAAATACACAATGATAATAATAATAATAATATTAATAATAATAATAAT
>JAUZST010010233.1:0-12522 GCA_034779995.1 Parotocinclus haroldoi | reverse complement strand
ACACCAGATAGGGATCCTGGGGATTTAGCGAGACTAGGAATGGTCTCGCGAGATCTCCCGGGGACCCTATCATAACACCTTCAAGTTCAAATAAAATCAAAAATCAATCAAGTTTATTATGACTGCAAGTCATGGCCAGGCAAAAGCTGAAGGCGAGTTCCGTAGATCATCACAGCCTTGATGATATTCTTGATAACACATAACCTTGCGTGTTCTCTTGCGCTTATAAAATAGTTTTTTTTTTCTACAAAAATAAACAAATAAAATAACTTAATACGAACAGTACCTTCCACCAGTAACTAGATTCATAAGAAAGGAGGTAATCCTCCATCCTCCCTTAGCACTAGAAGCACTTTATCCTACAGATACCCGACTGCTGGGACTTCCACCTAGTGACGCCACCTAGTGACCATTTTATATATAACAAAGTGTCACTTCAGAGCGAATAGAAGGGAAGCAAAAACTGAACGGCTGAACCAAATCAGAACATAAACAAAGCTGATTGAACATGCAGGGATGCCATGGGAGGAGCAATGGATGCTGGGTAGTGCAGTCCAGTGGTCGTGATGCCATACTGTGTACAGCACAGACGTCCTTTTCTAACCCCAGATTATTTGATAGTACGTTTAATAGCAGTGATGATCTCTATAAGAAATGCTGAGCAACAATGGCTCGGAAATAAAAGTAAGAGATCAGATATCGGATGCTTAACACTAAAAACGCTGGACTTAGCTCAAGTCAACTTTCAGGATGGAACATCTAGGAGACTTGCTGTACTGGATCAACCAGTATAATATTTTTGTCTTATTTCGACATAGGGGTTCTCTTTATACAGACTGCTCACGAAAATTGGGGTATATTTCATTCTGTAGTATTGGTGTACTTTTAGGACATCCATCACGGGATCTTTGGTGCTGCAGGACCTACAGGATGAGGCGTGCCTGCGGTTTTGGTTTGAGGATCATAAAATATTAAGGCGGTTTTGTTAAAATTCTGAAATATCAGTAAAGACTATCTGAAACGGTGAAATATTAATGAGGGTTTTTGTTTTACACTCTCTGGTGGTTATCTAATTCTGCACCACACACACACACACACACACACACACACTGTGTACATCAGTGATACATCATGTTTCGGCTCTCCGTGGGTGTTACACTGTGTTCCTGCTAAGCTGACTTGTGAATAATAGAGCTTTGAATTGTAGAAGATAACACACTCTCTGGTTTCCTCTCAGTCTCTGTAAATAAAAAAAAAAAACACGTAGGTGATCTGAATGTCATTCATTACTGCAGTAAGAAGTTGATGATGAATGAATGGAGCGCTTCATTACCGTATCACGTCCCGAAATACTGCTGAACCATCTCATGAATTATTAACTGTAACTCAACACGATCGTAATGTCTTTCTGGAAAGGGCGCCGCTTAGAGTTATGCTACGCTGCGTTGTTTTAAAAGGGTTTTTCTAAAGAAACGGCCCCATTTACTCCCGGAGCCATTTCTGAGAGGAAAGCTGTAGAAACATGACTTAGTTGTTTCATTTGTTTGGTTTCATGCAGTAAAATAAACTAGAATACGTATCTATTTGAATGCACAAGTGAAAGACCTCGAGAAAAACAGCCCCAGACCAAAAGAGTGCGCCTGGAACCCTTGGCCAGACAAATACATTCAGTACTGAGGAACAAACCATAAATAAAACCATAACGAAAGCATAAAAATCAAGACCAGGATTGGGACACCATCCAAACCTGTAAAACCTCTGTAAAACCTCTGTTTTTCCTTGCCACTGTCGCCCTAGGCTTGCTCAATTTGGGATTGGACTTTTAAGACAATATTATATTATACAGCTGCTGTGTGACGATGCTCCAAATTAAAAAAAAAAAAAGCTATAGAAATAAATCTGACTTGACTTTCAGGACTGAGACCTGATTCCGACCAGGACTATTATTAAAGTACGAAGACCTGACCTGGACTAAATGCAAATCTCAGATGACAGTTTGTGTTAAATTGTTGTTTTATTTCAACACTCAATCAACGATTCCTTTGATTTGCACCCAAGACCTGCCTTTTCAATTTTCAGTTGGACCAGAGCTCAGTAGCAGATCGTAATTTATATCTCAATGGATGCAGATCTGAAATTTGTGTGAAAGAGAGTGAGAGTGCGAGAGAGAGTGTGTGTGTGTGTGTGTGTGTGTGTGTGTGTGTGTGTATGGGGGGGTGGTGACAGGTTCCATCTGCAGCTTTAGACTTGAGTTATTTTGCTTTAATTATAAGTGCTGCATTATGACAGTGTGTGTGTGTGTTTCTGTGTGAGCGTGTAACATATGGTGCACTGCGTGTGTTGATTGCTAAAGTGCGGTGTCAGCAAATCAACTGGACACACACACACACACACACACACACACACATATATAAGTATATATACATGCAATGCTTAACAAAATCATAGGATCCATTCTAAAATCAAAAAGCAAAGCAGACCGTCCTGTTTTACCCTCGTTTAACCTGGTCATGGGGACATGGGGAGGGTCTGGAATCTTACCCAGCACAGGTTGCCAAAAATGCACCCCTAATGTCCCAAGCCAAGCCTGGAATTCTTATAATAGCAATACTTTTAGGAACTGCCACTTCCAGCAACTGGTCAGTATTATGAGCTGGGGAAAGAAAAAAAAACATTCTGTGAGGACGTAAGGCATTTCAAGGGGTTTACAAACTTTTTCTCAAATCTATATCTAGATAGAGATCTCTTTTCCATGATTGCTCTGTGAGTGACCATCAGTGGCACAGATACCCGAGAGACAAAATGAAAGATAACGGGATCAATGTATGACAATCAGGAAGAAAAGATGAGACAAAGTTACTTCCTACTAATGAAATCAATACTCTGATTGATCAGTAATCTCCCTCTCTTACACACACACACACACACACACAGTGGGGACATTGTCTCATGGAGACCACAGGACTGTCGGAGAGATAAATTGATTGTAATAGAACCAGGAGTCACAGTGATCTGGCGCCCCTACAGAGAAATCCTCCTGTACTAAATATAACTGAAGTATCTGAAGTTACATTTCTATTGTACTCCGACTGTTTAGGAACTCTTAAGTGGTATAAATATGATTTGATGCAGAACCAACATTTTTTTAAAGTCCTCAGTCAGGACGGGGAAGACTAGAGAATCCACAATGCATATTAAAAAGCATCAGGTTTGAAACTGATACACAAATTTAGAAGGTCAAAAGGCAAAGTCAAATGAATTCCTATAGAGCTATTTACAGTGGAGCATTGTATTATATGATCGTAAAAGGCCAATCCCAAATTGAGCAAACCTAGGGCGACAGTGGCAAGGAAAAACTCCCTAAAAGTAGAAGGAAGTAGAAGAAACCTTGGGAGGCACCAACACTCAAAAAGGGACCCGCCTAGATGTTAATTTAATAATTAAGTTGTAGTAATAGTAGTAATAGTAGATAATACCATTGAACTTAATAATAACATTTTAATTAGTAATACAATTTTAATTGAATAACAAAGCAGACTTAAGATAACGAGTCCTCAGGATGTCCTTGGAGGCGCATCGTCTCCTAATACTGAATGACTGAGGGAGTTCCTGCACTCTGGTGGGACTGGTTTCTGTTGATGAAGACCAGTATAGGTGATGGTGAGAGGGGGGAGCATTTAAGTGTGTGGTCCCGGAACCGGTACCGGAACATCAGCTTGGAGAGAAAAAAGAAAATGTAGTTACTAATGGGTTAGGAGCACAGAGTCTGTTATCAATCACTGATGCCATGTGCAGCATGAAACTCCGGCAGCACTGCTATAGCAGCATAGCTAGACGAGAAAGAACAAGGAGGTAACACAGTCAACAGGAGCAAGAACCGGAGCTGCCAGGAGGGGTGACCAAGTATCAAAAGGACGTTTCCAATCGCTTGAAGAACATCTTTTGGTTGGAGAAATTTGGAATCACGTTGTGAAATTAAATTTCCATGTCATGTTCAGTGGGTAAGGCACTTTTGTTGTTCAGGTTTACAAAAGCGGTGGCTAAAATCCCAACCTTCAAGAAATTTTAGGATAGTTCTTTAGGAAAAGGGTTTTGGCCAGAAGATTGTGGATCTATTAGGTAGATTTTACTCACAAGTAAGCTAACGGCGCGATTTTGGGTCGTCTAGGTGAAAGTCACTTCAGGCAAACCTCAGTGTTCCTACTGATGGAGAGTGCAATCCCGTGAAGGCCCAGGACCAATTGCACCTCTCAGGGGAGCTCCACTGGGGGTAGTTCCTCCAAAATTAGTTTCCAGATCCGTTTCGTGTCAAAGGGCCTGTCTGCCCTTATATCTGGACCAGTCACCATAAACTTATGTCACACAGGGTTCATTTGCACTGAGCAAACCCCTACATTGAAGTAGGAGCTACAAAGTTCCTACATAGTGTTCTAAGAACTAAATCATCCCCAGTTCCTGCAGTGCAAACGCCTGATATAGGAGGCACTTTCTCCAACTTTCTCCAACAGCTCGAAGAACAATTCGGAAGTTCCTCTGGTGTAAAATCTCCTCTGGGACATCTGGCTGAATCTGAGAAGAAGCTGCAACTGGGTTGTGGTTGGATCTTCTAGCTTGATGTTGGGCCACGGCAGTACCGAAAGGAGATGGCCCACTCCCCAAAGACAACATCTAGAGGTTCTGGATCTCGTTATGTTTTATAGCAGACGATCCAGCGCTGTAACGTTTGGAAAAGCATAAACAACATGCTAAATGCAGGGCGTCAACACTGTGGCGCTGTCCCGTGATGTACAGTGTAGTTTCTGCTAGTGTGTGTGTGTGTGTGTGTGTGTGTGTGTGTGTGTGTGTGTGTGTGTGCATGTGTGTGTGTGTGATTCTGAAACAACTCGGTGACATTTAGAACAGGGTCGGAAGGAGCTTCGACACTTTGGCTTCTGTCAAACAAGGTTAAAGCCCATCAACACTTTACACACCAACACCATCTGTGAAACACACACACACGCACGCACGCACGCACACACACACACACACACACACATGCACACGCACACACAGAGTTTGACGTGTGAAGGACGCACCGTTGCTCCTCACCTCCTGTGTTCGGCTGCCAGAGTGCTATTTTTGTTTCCTCTTCACCAGCTGCTACAGGAACGCCTTCCATTAGCTTAGCATACTAATTAGCTACCGTGCTAACTTGCCAGACATGTAAAGTGGATTCCGAGGAACAGATCTGCGCATTACAGCACCCCCTGCTGACATACGCGTGCCACTTTAGCGACTTGTGATATTCCGTTTGGTTTGAACAAATGCCTCCACATATCAGTGAACGAAATGATCCTTTTTACTCGGGGCCAGTAGACGGGGCCGTCCGGAGCCTGTTCACTGTGTGTGCCCCCATAAAACCACTGCTCCCAACACCTCCTAACAGCGAAAATACAAAATCTGTCCACTTTGAGCGAATCATACGATCTCTCACCAAGACAGTACCCTCTGAGAACCTTTTTATAGGGCAGCGCTACAGGGGAAGCAGTGTTAGTCCCTCTTGTGGTAAGATCCAACGTTTAATCAGGGCCCAGCTGTAATTATTTATGCATCCGCCTGAGACTTTGCAGCAAAACAGCATTTCTATCTGGGTGGCTTATTAATTTTGTAAATGCCTGTATTGGTATGCAGGAGTATTAGTACTGTTATGCAGGAGTATTCTTGCTTTCTTCCTAAATGTCTGCAATAGCATGCGTTTGCCAGAGTGAGGGAGTTCGCTCGTTTAGGGCGGCTGTAGATCGGGCCAGTGGGAGGAACATATTAAGAGGCCCCTCCTCCCAGTACCTCCACTACCTCAGGGAGAACTTAAGCTCTCGGATCAATTACAATAATGAATACATTTATGTAGCGGATCAGTCGCTGGTATGGCTGCTTCCTGTACGAGCTAATTAATAACAGGGAGCACTCAGGCTTGGACTCCACTCAAATTAGGCTCCGGGTCTGGCAAGCAGAAGTGCC
Organism: Parotocinclus haroldoi; assembly: GCA_034779995.1. NCBI lineage: Eukaryota > Metazoa > Chordata > Actinopteri > Siluriformes > Loricariidae > Parotocinclus > Parotocinclus haroldoi. The sequence continues at coordinate 6,525 of JAUZST010010233.1, read as the reverse complement.
GAGGTTAGCTTCTGGCAACGCCAACGATTGCAGGACCCTTCATAACGCTAATCTAATGAATATAAGAGATGGTTATTGATTTTTTTTTCTCCAGATGAGCACGTCGTTCCTCTGAGGGTCATTGATTTTGCAGCAGCGAGGTCAGCTTCAATTAGGATACTGAAGCCGCCTGGATTTAATTCCGCGCTCGTGCAGTTCATCATCGACGGTCTATCAGAGCCGAGATCATTATCGTGATGCTCTTAGAAAAGTTGCCACTTTCCCACGGCGCTGTCCAATTGTGGGTCCCACTCGAGGGGGTATGAAGCCAAAACTTTCCTCTGGGCAGAGCTTCCATCGCAGGGTACATTTTGCGTCTTCGCATTGTGGGATGAAATCGGCGAAAACCCAAGCAAACGCGATTTCCTAAAGAAGTTTTTCCTTTCCACTGTCTACCTAGGCTTGGTCCCTTTGGGATTGGCCTACTAATTTAGAAATGATAACTTAACAGAGGCGGTAGCTTAGGGCAAGGGAGTTGGGAGCTAATCGATTGGTTGGCTAGTTGGTAGGTGGCATCATCGTTTGTTTTTCCCACTAGAATTAGGAATGTTTTTTATATTTGCACTTGCTGAAAAGTTTTATGGTCGCCTCAAGGAGAAGCTTCTCAAAAGCGTGGGAGCATTTCACGCTTAACTATTTGCAAATCCAGCCCTGGTTGGCATGAGAGAACCAGAAACTACACTTTGACACGTTTTCTGCTCACCCTGAGATCTCTGCAAACATCTGGAGAAGGTTTCAGGAGAAGGTTCTCTGCAGGGGAGCTGGACAAAGGATTGACCCTGGACATTTTGGGCCACGGGCCAGGACCTTAACTACTAGGCGACGACAGTGGTAGGATCCAAAGACAGACAAGCGTATCCGTTAGGCCATGAGACAGTCACCACGAGCCGGTTCTTGTGGTACGACCTGAAGACAGGTGTAAAAGTCAATACCGCGGCTGTCCTGTAGCTACGCTTCGATCAGGTGCTGTCACGCAGATGGTTCGGGATTACCGAGCTTCATCATCATCCCATGCACACCTCTTCCCGCCTCTGATCTAATTTGTTCCGCCTCAGGTCGTTCTGCTCGTTCCCTGTTCTTCCCTGGGGCACAACACACACTGATAACAGGTGTTTCACAAATTCAGCTCTGGTGGAAAGTCTGTCTGTAATTCCTCCACAATACGACGCCCCTCAATTTTCGGGATGGGAGCTCAATCCTTAATCTTGTCATACCCAGATAAGGACGGGTTCCCTGTTTGAGCCTGGCTCCATTATTTAAGAGCGAGTCACCGCAAGTTCACCGTGTTCTAACATATCTTGAACCGTTTGTGTTTTGGCCTCAAGGACGAAGTGAGGAGGATCGGCTGTTCTCCTGATGAAGCTCGCTCTGTCATCCGATCCTCTATTGACCTGGCCGGACTTTGATTCCCACCCGCACGCACTCCTTCACCCCGGAGCACCGTAAAGAAAAAAGCTACACGGGCACATCGTTTTTTGAATGCGTGAGTTATGGTGACTATGGAGGCACTTTGAGTCCAGTGATGCTCATCGTCATGTTCAGTAAACCTGTTTGAGATGATCTGAGCTTCACCCTACTGGGATTAGATATCAGAAGATCCTACCCTGTGCTCATGAAGGGGTGCACATGGTCAGCAACAATACTCAGCGAGGCTGTGTGGTTTAAACCATGCTCAGGTTGGTGTTAAGAGCTTCTATCGGTAGATTTTGGCGAGCCCGTTTCAATATCAGCCTTAGTTACCAGTTCTTATCAGACACACTGGGGTCCCCGGTGTGCTTCTGCTGCTGTAGCCCTTCTGCTTCAAGGTTGGACATGCAGTTGGCTCAGAGATGCATTCCTCGCTTCCCCGCAAATCCAAGCAGATCAGCATTTTTTGAAACGTTCACACCAGCCCAGCTTGCAGATCTCCTCAGGTTTCCTTTCACCAAGGTTAGCTCGGATCCCAGTAGAGCTTTCGGCTCAAAGAGATGCTCGTTTCTTTTTCTGGGGCTGTCACTTTTGACTACTTAGGACCTATCGTTGTCATGTTTGTTTTGGAATATTCACTCCTTCTCATGTTTTACGTTTCATTTCGCAGCAGGAATCTATGTCCAACTTTCTCCCAGGGCTCAGTCCCGTAAACGGCTCTCCCAAATGTATTTATTTATTTATATGCAGATATAAAAACGGGAAATCCATTAGGATTAGGCGTGATTAGCTCTTAGCCTGCGGCTGTGTGAGAATAAGACAGTCCTCATCCTCAAGCGCTGGAGTTTTAAAAGCAGCCATTAAGAGATTTTCTCATCCAAACAGACGGACGCTTAGCCCCTCTGTCCTCTTCTCCGGAGCCGTCTTTTCTCATTTCTGCGGGAAAAAAAAATCAATAAATCCCAGAGAAATGAGCACATTCATCCAGAGCTCAGCGGCTCGACCTGTACTGAGAAATCATGCAGAGAAAATGATTAAAGCTGGAACTGGAACGCAGCTGGAGAACAGCAATTACTGCCAATAACGGAGCTAAACGGACCCAAAGCACTTCTACACCTTTAATCCTTATTGTAGTGATTATTAAGTAGTCGTGAATCGGTTAATCGGTTCGTGACCTCTCTTGTGATTATAAAAAATACATAGATTGAAACTTGGGGGCACCCCTGATCCATGTCCCCACCCTTGGAAGCGCTGAGTGCTGAGATATTGCATATCTATGTTTGTGCCCTGCGTTGGACTGGGGAAATGTCCTGGGTTGGTCCTGGGTTGAGCTTTGTGATACCAGTAACTTACGGGCTTTGCGCTTGCGTTGGCTCGCAACATATCGTTGTACGCTCCCGTTTCCGAGTTAAAGCATCCGTTAACGACTAATTACAAATGTTATCTGCCACAGGAGTTCCTCAGGGGTGAGCACTCGGCCCCCCTCCTGTTCACCTTGTACATAAAATAGCTCTTAACCTTTATAAAGCTGGTTCCGACATGGGTTCTTACGGCTTAACTACTGCCGTTCTTTCATCATTGCTGCATGATGAAGAAACTCCCAACTATAGCTCCAGAAGATTTATTCCGTCTCGGTGAGAGTTTACGAATCCCACAAGCTCTGGCTTTAATTTCTGTGCTCAATGAAGTTTGTAGTGTGGAATTAGGAACTGCCCTGGCAGTGTACACTCAAGAGACAGGGATTAAAAAAAAAAACCCTCCTGGAGCTCTCGGAGTGAACATACACAGCTCTGCATGAAGAGGCATTTTCCCTGGGAGAGTTTCTAAGAGCTGGAGTGTGTAAAATTTGATAACACCAGTCAAAAATGTGCAAGCTGACTTAGTAGCAGCTCTGAGGAGCACCGCGTCTTTTGAAATGCGCAAAACAGGAACTTCCGAGGCCTTATTTCGTGGCACATTTAGTCCAGAGGTGACTATAATCATGATTTGGTACAAAAGCAGCATCCGGGAAAGGCTTTGATGGAGCAAAGATGGGCAGAGGATCTCCAGTTCCTCAACAAGTGTGTGAGAAAAGCGAGGGCTTAAATAAGAGTTCATCTCAATCAGTGAGACTTTAATCAGTGACTGAGTTTAATTACAAACAGAAAATCGTTGATTTGATGGCTGTGATTTTACAACGCGCTACAGGAAGCCGCCTCTTTCCTCACAAGTCGAGCTAAGAGGGATCTAATCAGGTCGAGGAAACCTTCCCATCGCACCCGACGAACGCCTTTTCCTTGACAACGAAATTCTCCAAAATTACCCGTGAACTCAAACCTGACCGAGCGGCGATTAAATCGCGTCACGTTCTAAACGAGCTTCCCTGGAGACGGGTGACTGATGCCCTCGCTTAACGGCATGCAATTATGATCTCGACGAACGGTTTTCTTGATATTCATCCAGCTCTTTGTGGACGAGGTTCAGCTTCGGAGGAGCAGCTCCAGTAAATACTCAAGCTTTGACTTTTGACTTTGAAAATCCTGATGAAGTAAGCTAAGGGGTGCCGGGTTTAAAGCTCACAGGTAGGTAGTTCCACTCTGAGGAGCGATCGATGTCGGTTTTATAAACGCCCTCCAAAACATGCTGGCAGGTGGATTAAGGCATGTTTCTTACAGCGTGGGTCCTGCCATGGATTTACAAAATGATTGTTTTTTTTCCCCCTTATTCGCCCTTCTTCTATCCCTGTTGTCCTGACATGGGTCACCTGGGTCTCACACCTATCCCACTGAACGCAGGGGGTGTCCATATGCCCTGGACGGGACACCATGTGATTGCAGAGCAACAAGGGTTGCCCTTGCCCTCTGGGTTGGTACAACGTTTGCATTACTGACCTCCGACCTCCGGCAATCCCTCTTACCATCACGGGTGAACAAGAACAAGGTTTCAACAAAGTTCTTTACCATCAGAGGACATCTAAGTACCTTGACACTGGCAAGGCTGGAAAAGCTATAGAATTCCAGGTATCCAAACTGGAAAAACCTTGAAACCTGGAGATAAGAAGAGAGGTAAATTCCATTTTATATTTCAGAGCAACCTGACGTAAAGAGGACAGAATGGTCACAAAGATTCGTCTGTTATTAAGAGAGGGACGTCTCACTCGTGCCAGAAAGGCGGCTTCAGATAAACAGAAGGAATCGTCAAAAATAAGAGCAAGGAAGGAAACGGGAGGGCGAGAGGAAAATGTGAAAGAATCGACTAAATTCCAGAGGCGAGCGGCAAGCGGCGGACAATCCAAGAGCCAATTTGGGGGCTCGACTTCACAGCAAGAGAGGCCATTAGAGAAGTGAAAGCAATCGGCTCAAAATCAGACTGAGAACAACAGTATTAGTTCCTCAGCAGGAGGCATAAACGTTTCTGAACCGTGCTGGTGTGCCGGAGAGGATCCCGACGCCGCCGCGGGCCATGGATTTCCCTCGATATTTACTTGGAGAATAAAACCTCCACGATCTGAGGCCACGACCTCATGAATCATTTCATTTCTCTTTCCTTTCTCTTTTTTGTTTAAACTTTCGTTTTGCTCCACCCGCTTTGCACCCATAGTGGGGACCCTCAGTCCATACGGGGTAGAGGCTACCCACTTGAGTCACTCCACTGTCTCAATTAAGCAGTGACTAAATGATTCACGGAATCGCTGCTTACCGACACAGCGTATGAGTCAAACCGGCCAAATGACTCACTGATTCAAACACTCTCTTGGTGATTAAATGATTCATTGAATCACTCCGCTGTCTAAACGAATCACCGATTCAACCCCTGACCTCGGAACTAAACAGAGTGCTACGGAAGGGGCAGACAAGGAGAAGAACATGCCAAACTGCACACACTCCGAATTGTGGTGCAGCACCAGCACTTCCTCCCAGTGTGTGTTCGTTTTAAACTGGAGTTTTAGAAGATTTAATAAAAATGTATGATGTGGAAAAACATTTCAGGGGATGTAAAAAGTGTGAGTGTGTGTGTAATGTTTATCAGTTGTGTGTGTGTGTGTGTGTGTGTGTATCATTCAGTTTAGACGTATGTTTAGTGGAGATAGCGAGAGTACGGTTGCTTTCCTGAACGTCCAGGCCAGCATGGATTCTCCTTCCTCATCAGTTCCTCTTCATCGCAGCGTTGCAGATAAACACACAGACGCAACTCCAGTGGATTTATATTCATACGGTGTGTGTGTGTGTGTGTGTGTGTGTGTGTGTGTGTGGTTACATCTCCTGCTAAGCAACAAACTGGAGATAAAACGGAAAAGAAAACCTAGTGGCATTTTTGGTTGCAGGTGGTGAGATCGGATAACGGCTTACACATCTAACATAAAGCAAAATAAAGGATGTGTGGACGCTCCCACGGGGACTTCATGCCTTATTTTAGCAGGTAGTTCATTTATTTGGGTCGAAAATACTTCCTGTTTGATTTAGGCCGTACGGAAAGAAGGGCGAGTACCGAATCACTGAACGATTCACCGACGTGTGTGATGCAAGCCAAATGATTCACTGATTCAAACTCTAAAGGGGAGTGACTCTAGGGTAAGGCCAAACGATTCACTCATTCACTCATTCAAACTCTAAATGGGAGTGACTCTAGAGTAAGGCCAAACGATTCACTGATTCAAACTCTAAACGGGAGTGACTCTAGGGTTAGGCCAAACGAATCACTGATTCAAACACTAAACGGGAGTGACTCTAGGGTAAGGCCAAACGAATCACTCATTCAAACACTAAACGGGAGTAACTCTAGAGTAAGGCCAAACGAATCACTCATTCAAACACTAAAGGGGAGTGACTCTAGGGTAAGGCCAAACGATTCACTGATTCCATCACTAAAGGGGAGTGACTCTAGAGTAAGGCCAAACGATTCACTCATTCAAACTCTAAATGGGAGTGACTCTAGAGTAAGGCCAAACGATTCACTGATTCAAACACTAAAGGGGAGTGACTCTAGGGTAAGGCCAAACGATTCACTCATTCAAACTCTAAACGGGAGTGACTCTAGGGTAAGGCCAAACGATTCACTCATTCACTCATTCAAACTCTAAATGGGAGTGACTCTAGAGTA
>JAUZST010010232.1:0-12523 GCA_034779995.1 Parotocinclus haroldoi | reverse complement strand
TTATATACTATTTTAGCCGTAGAACTTGCAGAACGTTTGAGTGGCATTGAAGCGCTTGAATTAATTCAGTCTATAAAGAAACTTTCACAAACATTGAACACACCACAGACAAAAACTTGTCATGTCGGCAAGTAGCGACTCTAGGGCGATGCTCTAGTCTTACTTCTCGTTTTTGGTGCGTATTCATCAGTAGTTCAGAGTAAATACGTTATTTACTGTAAATCATAATATTTTATGATTTATAACATTCCTTTATTTTTATTTATCAAATACATGTATATGTATACATTAACTATACCACATGTATTACACATGAGCCGATCGAGTTCCGCAAAATCCCGCAAAACAGCAAAAATACGCGTGTAATTTTTCCATTAATATTTTTTGGAAAACCCGCGATACACAGAGTCCGCGAAATGTCAGCCGTGAAGTGGCCAGGGAACACTGTATACATACACATACGTACGTACGTATACATATACACACGTACACCTACACCTACACCTACACTAAACCTGATCTCAGTATTTCGATTCGCTGCTTTTGTTTTCTTTAAAGCTGTGAAATTCTAAAGTTAAATCCCACTGATTTTTAATACAATAGTTAAACAGCATTATGATTTGCTAGTGAGACCTTAAGGTGACACCTGTAGTGAAAGAGAAAAGGAAAAACACAAATTAGTAGGGCCCCAAGAACTTCAAATGTAAATTGAAACTCCTTTCAGGTCTGTCTCCACAAGCGAGCATGAAGAGAGAAAGCATGACAATGATTTTCAAAGCAGTGCGCAAACTAGATCTTCTGGATATTAAAAATCCCCATTGGCTCCACCGTTAATTAGCAAGCATTAATCCTGATCTGCTATGGAGAACCATAATGATGATGACATAAATGACTTTAAATGAGCACTTTACTTTGTGTTCTCTTACTCTGTCTTGCACAGGCACGCATAAAGAGACAGAGAAACATACTGACCATGTCTTGCTGTATAAAAATAATGTGGACTACACATGCATGGAAAGTTCAACCAGGAATATGTCACTTTTGTTTTATAGCCAAAACAGAATAAGACATAAAAAAGATGTCAGGCTGAGCAAGAGAGAGTAGAAGAATATAGGTAAACAGAGCTTAAGGGACAAAATGTTTAAACAAAGTGCACTTTGTGTTTGGCATTTAAATAGTAACTTGAATAGAGAGCGCATAGATGGACATAAACACTGAAACAAGAACATTTGCACCTCACTTGCAACTAAAACTAATTTCACATAGTGATAAATATTACTACTGAAACAGAACTGAACCATAAACATGATGAATGTTTTATCTCGTACACAAAATGTCTACACGTATGCACTAATTACAGACAGACAGATTTTATTTATTTATTACAATTTTTTGGTGGTTGCTAAACAGCACATACTTGTACCCCTTTAACAAAATCAATTCTAATTCTATACATAACCCTAAACTCAGTAAACAAAAATTAAAACTTTTCTTGAGTTAGATTTACAACAACATTTTAATAAACAAGCAACAGTGGTGTGGGGAACAGGAAAATGTCTCAGGGGTCTACTCTTTTCGGGACATATTGTACCAAGTGAAAATATAAATACATGGTCACTGAAAGACGCACAGGCAGACACTAAAGACAGAATAAGGTTTGGGGTTCTTAAGTATTGGCCAGAGCAGTAGGCTAATAGATTGCCAGTACAAACATTAAAAAGATCACTATATTCAAACAACTTTTAATCCTCTGTGTAATTTCCTTGCCATGGTTCTTAATTAATCCTTGCCATTCTACTCTTGCAAAATGCACTGCAGCATAGTGTGTCCAAGCTTTGTCACAATCAATCAGCTCATCTCCTTTTACCCTCCATATACATTTCCCTTGGGTTGCAAGAACTGATTTTCCAAGCCTTTGACTTTCGCAATCTTACTCTCAATCTAACAGGGGTCAATGAACTTCCACCCATCATCAATCGCTCCAAAAGCTACATGTAACTGAAAGCCATTGTCATGAGCAATTTTTAAATAGTGACATAGAAAGGCCTCCAATACAACACAGGTCAATGTTCAAGCTCAATATACACTGCTCATAATTTCAAAATGGATAAGAAGCTATTAAAAAGAAGCATTTTATTTTATTTCATTAAACAAGATCATTGTAAACGCAAATGAAAAGTCAAAGAAAGTTGTTCAATGATGCAAATGAGATACAAACACAATGATCGTGATTGATTACAAAGTGACATGTTCATTGGGGTGAATAAAATCATGTTAAACTGGATATGTATTACACATTGACTGTTCAGTAGAGTGTATGGTCACCCAAAACTGCAAAACACACTGACAGTGATGGGGCATGGACAGAATCAGATTTCCTGCAGCTCTTGTGGGATCCTCTTCATATTCAGTTTTAAATATCCCCATATAAGTCATGGATTGATCCACAGCCTATCCCAGAATTCCCAAGGCACAAGTGAGCATGTGCTCTGAATGAGGTTCCATTCCATCACAGGGCTAGATAGGTTGCAGCTCTTGTGAATGGCCATCTGTTCACCCTCTTCCCTTTAGACATTGGAAGTCATGCCTTCGTGACACCTGACCCCATAAGGAGCACAACCAGGACTCAAATCCAGGTTTCCAAGGTGGTGGGCTATTGGCGCTGTAGAAAATGGTGTATGAAGTGTGCATCATTGTAGCCTTTCCAGATGCTTTCTTACCCGTAGCTACTCCCTCTAGCTTTCTTCTAATCATTCATTTCATTCACTGGGTAATAAAAAGGTAATGGTTTCTCATTTTATTAAAGGATGTAGCACTAGAGAAAAATTCTGTAGAGTAGAACATCGTTACTCTGTATCATTAGGCACACACACAGCAAAAAAAGCTTGCAATGAATGCATGCATGAGCAAAGAATGAACATGAAAAGAAAATGTGACATTTGACTGAAGGCCGAATACAAAATACTGAACTTTTTTTCCCCCATCAGTTTCGCACGGTCAATCAAGTACAAATGTATTAGCTTTTTTGGTTTAATTTCTTTTTTTACTTTATTCCTCCAGATTAGGCATGAATAAACATGCAACTGTTTGAAATTGAAGGCAGTGTGAGGAAGTTCTCTAACTTTTCTCTAGTCACAAATAGCTTTAATATATAGCACAGGTTTACTGTTCACAAAAATTACGAAACGTTCAAAATTAAATAGAACCTAGTCTTTACAATGCAATATGCAATAATGTAATTTACTTTAAATAAATGTCACATTAATACTTATTATTTTACTCATATTAGCTTTAATCACAACTTGTCCCAAGTTTCTCCAAAAAAGTCCTAAAGAAAGACTAAAATTGCAAAACAGCAAAATTCAGTGAACTGCAATGTGGACTATCTCAACATATTGCAAAATGCATCATGCGTGATATAATCGCACGGTGAGCAATCTATTGTGATGCATATCGCATTGTCGCATCGTGTAGTAATTCCCAACACCCATTCTTATTTTATATAGAGTATCTCACAAGAAATAACACCCCTAATATTGTTGTGAATATTTTATTACATGTTTTCATGGGACCATACTGAAGATATGGCATTTTGATACAATGTAAATCTAAAGCTTTGTAGAACAGTGCAAATGTGCTATGCCCTCAAAATAGCTCAACACACAGCCATTAATGTCTAAGCCACTGGCAACAAAAGTAAGTACACCCGTAATTGCAAATGGCCCAAAGTGAAAATTGTGCCTAAAATGTCAGTATTTTGTGTGGCCACCATTATTTTCCAGCACTGCCTTAACTCTCTTGGACATACTAAAGCTTCATAGGTTGTCACTGGAATCCTCTTCCACTCCTCCATGACGACAACACAGAGATGCTGGATGTTAGAGACCTTTCACTTAGGGGATGTACTCACTTTTGTTGCCAGTAGTTTAGACATTAATGGCTGTGTGTTATATTGAGGACACAGCAAATTTACACTGTTATACAAGCTGTAGACTGATTACTTTACATTATATCAAAATGTTATATATTCAGTGTTGTGTCATGAGAATATATAATAAAATATGTAGTCACTTTTGTGAGATACTGTAACCCTTAATGTTTATCTTCAATGTTTAGGCTTTCATAGAGAAATTCAACAGTACAAAAATGTATAAAAGCATAAAAAATCTAGCATAAAAGCTAAATCCCTCACTACAGACTCCAGACACCCCAAGGATTCACTTTGAAGTCATTCACAAAAATGAATAGACTCAAGGGCTCAGCTGAATAACTTTTACACAGCGTTTCCCAGATGCATTTTCCACAGGGAAGAAAGACAAAGAGGTAGAAAAGAAAGAAAGAAATTATAAGATATTCAAAGAGAGAGCCGGAAAATATGTAGAAGAAAAGAGCAGAATGACAGATGAAGAAAGTATATTAGACAGGTTAATTATCACATCATCTGTCTGCCATCTGTCATACACAGATGCCGCTGCAGCCGTCACAAATCTTACAAAGACAGTTCATCTGTCTGTCCAGTTCTATCGAACACAGACAACAAAATCATTAATCTACGCTCTTCAAGACAGACACTTCCACCATTTATACTCTCTTTACCACAGACACTGCTTCATCTATTTACTTCAACACAGACCCTAACTCAAACACAGACAATACTTTATCCGACTGCTCTCCCTCAAAAACGTCATGCCATCAGTCAAACTCAAATGCCTCTTCTTTTATGTCCTCAACACAGACATTGCTTCATCGTTATGCCTTCTTTTCTACATAGCTACAGCTTCATCCGTCTGGGCACTTTCAAAACACACTCTGGTTCCAGACATTCGTCCACTTATATGCCCTCTCTCAAACTCAGACAGTGCTTTATCTGGCTGCTCTTTCACAAGCACCAATACTTGATCGGGTTCTCAAGTCTTCAACACGGACTTCACTTCTTCTTTAGGCCCTTTTTACAAAACAGGCAGTCTGTATGCCTGTTACGGGTACACAATGCTTCATCCACTTTCGTCTATCAAAAACAAGAACCTTTAATTCGTCTGCCATCTCCCAAGCACAGCTATTGCAGCAGTCATTTATAGTCTCTCAAACTATCTGCTCTCTCACTTGGCATACACAAACAGTGAACACTTACATCCTCGTTCATCACTATATGGCGAATGAGTTCTCTGATCAGCTCCAGGTTGATCTTGTCCTCCTCGTCGATCATCTCCAGTGCATCAACCGTGCTGTCGGAGTACCTGCCAATCAGAAAACAGCAAAAAGGTTAGACTACATCAAAAGCCAGGAGAAATATTTCCTGCAGCCATTCTTTCACACTCAAGCTCAGACTGATCTTAAGCACATCACAATCCCCATATCCCCAGTAACTGCCCTATTAGTATTCTTAAATATTAAACCATCCACAGTCAAATTCAAACAGAGTTAAACTAGGTGCTCACTGGGCAAAAAAAAAATGTCACTTGTCTAATAGTGTGCCTAACAGCGTATAATACCACTAGAAGCACAAACAACAACTGAAAGTCGAAGTGACATGAACTGGACACGTTTCTGGATGCAGGAAGCATCCAATGTTAAAAAAAACTCAAAGAATTGTACAATTCAGTACAATTCACCAATGTTCCAGACCACCGTACTTCGGACTACGATGTACTACACATATTGTAAATTAATAAATCATTTTTAGAAAAATGTATTGTGCAACTTAATGAAGAGTACTTACATTCTCCAGCTACTTTATTAGGTACATCTATTCAACTACTTGTTAACGCAAATATTTAAGCAGTAAATCACATGGCAGCAACTCTATACATTTAACATGTTGACACGGTCGAGATGAACTGCAGATTGTTGGTGTTGCAGGTTGGTTGGAGTATTTAGAAAAAAAATGAGATGTTCAAAATCTACTGAGATGTTCATGCACAACCATCTCTAGGGTTTACAGAGATTGGTCTGGAAAAGAGTAAACATCAAGTGAGCAGCAGTTCTCATGGTGGGGGTCTTGGTGTAATGGCATGAGAGAGGCTTTCATTAAACCCTTAGGACCCCATAATACCAATTGAGCACCGTCTATACGAGTATTGTTGCTCCATGTCCATCCCCTTAGGAATGCAGTGAACACGTTCTGATGCCTACTGCCTAGAAAGCTTAAATAACTCAAATCGGTTCCTTGAACATGACAAGGAATTCGCTGTATTCAAATGGCCTCCAAAGTTACCAGATCTCAATCTCCAGTAGACCGCCTTTGAGATCAGATGTCACAAATGTGCAGCTGACAAATCTGCAGCAAGTGCTTACAAGGCAGTATGTACCAAAATCTCTGAGGAATGTTTCCTGCACATTATTTATCGATTCCAAAAAGAATTAAGATGATTCTAAAGGCAAAAGGTGGTATAAGCCGCTACTAGTAGATTGTCCTTAATGAAGTGGCCGATGAGCATGCGCATTGCTAAGCAACTATACTCAAACCATGGATATATTTCTTGAATATGTTTTGCTCAAAGTTGAACATTTTTTTCTTCATAGCCAAGTTATTTTTTCAGCGGCCTTGCATTCCAACCAATCCCTTCCACCAATAAATGGCTCTCTCTCTATTGACCTTTTTACAATTTAACGTTGGTACGGTAGGATTCGAAAACTATTTCACGCCATTTTTCGTCTCAGTCTATTGTGTATATAATTCCAAATGTTTGCATCAGATGGTTAACATTCGTCCCTTCAGAAAGTATAATAACTACATTCTCAAAAATGAAAAATATTACTCTTCTTCCTCTCTTCTTTGAAAGATTAATTTTCAGAATTACTAAAACTTCGAAATGGGTTAATCAACATGCAAAAGGGATTTAAACAATCTGATGACTTGGCTAAAGCATTAAAGCACATCTGTGAAAAGGAAAATGCCCAGTGGACAATTATACATTACATATGCTTTCGCAATCCAGCTTAAACCACTCATGGATCTGAATCCGTTATCTGTGGTAATCAATGGTTTTAATGCAGTAGTCGCAATGAACACGAGGTATGCTTGTCGCAAACAAACCTGTCTCTGAGTGAGCGAGCAAAGCAAGGCCAGCTCTCTTTGTATTCTGCCTCCTTCTCCTCCTTTTCAGGTCGTGTGTTTTGGCCCTGCACGAAACCCCTTCTGAAGCGGGGACGGCGGTCTTGCTGCTGTGGCCGGAACCTGGAGCGCAGATCAAAAGTAGCACACGGTCAGAGTCCACACACCTGGTCCACATTTCCACAGAACAGTAACAAAGTATCTCCTGTGAAAGTATATTAAAGCATATGCTTGCATAACATCAGTATAGTGTTAAGGTCAGCATTACAGTTTCTTTCCTCAGCCAATGTATTAGCACAGTTATAATGCTGTGGTAACAAGGAACAGCTCAGATGCTGCAAAAGTGTTAAATAAGGCACATTACAAAACAAAAAACTGCACTCTTGATTTCACCACCTACTTTCTAAAGAAAAAAGTCCCAATATCAAACACGTGCACTCAAAATTGTAACCAAACAAATTAACATAAAGAATATTTTGAGAACAACACAATCAAATATAAGTAATTTCATAGTCTGACAGCATGACCAGAATTGTTTTTATATATATTATATATATGTTTTTATATATATTATATACAGAAAATCCATCGTACATCGAAAGCATCATAATCCAAGGAGTTTAATATAATGTATACTGTATACATCATAACCTAGCCTTGCTTACAACGCATACATAAAGTACAATATTTCAAAATACTTAACACAAAGTCTATTTTGTAATAAAGTGTTGAACGCCATGTCATTTATTGATAATTACTAAAAGTAAAAAGCATAAAGGGGTTAAGTCCAAGAGCTCAAGGTGTCAATATGCCATAAATTCAAATTCACATTCTTACAATCCAACCAATTGTGGAGTGAGTTAAGGGCCTTGCTCAGGGAATCAACTGCTGCAGAGGTGGGATTTTAACCCTGGACCTCCTAGTCCATAGTCCAGTACCTTAACCATTAGACCACCACAGTCACCACAGGACACCTCCTGGTGGACAGATGTCTTGTGGGGTACATGCCTTGATGGTTCACAGCTTTGCTGGCATGAGTACAACCTACACTACTAGACAGGTGTTTTTAATGTTATGGTTTATCGGTGTACAGCCTATGCAAGATTAGTGAATATTCTGCAGTAATCATATATGCAAGAAAAAAAAAATCTAATTACCCACAGTAATGGCAATACTGATGCTAAATACAGCTTCATATTTTAAGTACATGAAAATGTATTCATCAGACGACTTCATCAGCATTCATTTGGACAGCCAGTATTTTATTTATTAATAAGTGCATGTATAGCATGAAATCTCACCTGAGCATTTCTACAACATCTTCCAACATGTATTCTTTCACTGGGTAGGTGTAGCCAGGGATGTGGATCATGGGGCAGTTATCTGTGTAAGAATCAGTGAAATGTTCAGTATGATAGAGATGCTTTCACTGTTTAATGCTTAGCGTTCTGCTTCTCAGGATGCTTCTCATATATCACTGAAATTCTGAGACCATTAACTGGATCGTTGGCTTCATGTCATTTCTTGTGGAATGACTTTTATGATGATGCACTGCTCAACTTAAAACAAGACACATTCACTCTGCTCAAACAACCATATAATTGTTCATTAAGCAAAGGCTTTCTCCATGACAGAGCTGCAGGCCTGACCTGAAATAAAACGCATGAAATTCATGCATAAATTACATAAACGGTGCTTGTTTGGTGAAGCGTTTTTTCAAGCCCATCACTGTGACTCTTGTTCGAGTCTTGGTGGTACTTTCCAGCCAGGCTGCGTGTCTCACAGGAATGCTGTCTGTTCCTGAAGGGAGAGACAGAAAATAAATCCAATCCCTGGTGCTGCAATTGCAATCCATTGCTATTCGATGTATATATCCCTTGATATTTAGAAGACTATTTATATTATATTATCTATATTTACATATACATATATATGTACACGTGTGTTATATGGGTTATGGGAGAGGTACTTTAGAGATGCCGATTCAGCTAACATCTTTGAAATGTAGAAGGAATCCAGAATCCCTGGAGGAAATCCGAGCAGACATGGGGCAGACAGACAAACTCCACACAGATAATGGCCAGACCAGGACCTGAACTCAGCTATCACATGACAGTGCTGGTAACTGTGCCACCATGCTGTGCCATACCATATAACTTGTGTTTGTGACCTTTAATTAAATAAATATTGTATTAATAAGCAAATTCAAAAATCTAACCTAGACTACTATAAACTAGTGCAGAGAGGGCACAGTTTGGTTGGAGTGACTGGTTGGACAGATTTGTTGATCGGTTAAATGGTGTTTTTCTATAGTTACGGAATTTTGTTTTTATTGTGTAGTTTTATTGCTGTAAAAAAGACTTTGTTGAAATTGATTTAAAGGGAAATATTCAAATTAGTACTCTGTCAGAACAACGCACAAATTTAGTACTTCTCTAACAACGTACCACTTATATTTTCTGACAAATCAAAAAGCACTAACAAAAGATTCAGTCTAGTTCTGCTCATTGATATCTCACCAAAGTATTTGCTGAATTTTTCAGCATTAAGCGTGGCACTCATGAGCACAATCTTGAGGTCACCCCTGCTGTTCAGCAAATCCTTAACGATGGTAAGGAGGACATCTGAGTGCAGACTCCGCTCATGGATCTCGTCCAGAACTAAATGACTAATGCTGGATAGTAACCTGGGTAAATATGAGAAGAATCAATACCGCATCAAATCAGATTGAGACAGTTTTGCAAAATGCAAATAAAAAGAGCAGAGTTTGTAACATTTACTTGGACTTTTTTTTTTTTTAATGCAGACAGTTTTGTTACACGCATCATCTATGATAATATCTTAACTGTTGTTATTATGATGTGCCAGGTGACAAAATACAGACACCACCAGGATTATAACCTACTTTGTTAGATTCAATTGCTAGACATGGCTTATCCTCACTCAAATGGCTTTGAATATGTGGGTTTTAAAAATCTACTGTTGCTCAAAATATGGAAACAAAAAAAAAAAAAAAAATCAACAAATGCAAACTCTTCCAAACTTAAGGGCATTCATTTGGAGAACACATTATGTGCAAAAGCTTTATGTAAGAAAGGGCACTCTGCTGAAATACAATTTCAGATTGTATGTCTAAATACACATTTTAATGCAAAAATATTGTAAGATCGCAGTAAAATATCATGTAAACACCAGCCAGTGGTGTCTAGAAAACAGACTAGTCAGTGTTGCACTAATGCATTTAGGTGTGCAGAAGCATATCATGGAATTTTCCAGGAGAACCCAACCCATGTATTGGGAGGCAAACGAAAGCTTGGAGATGCATCAAGACAAAACGAGAGAGATAACGGCACCCCCATACACACACAAATTAACTCCAGGATGCATATGCATTATTGGCATTTCTCACTATGAGGCCAAGTGTGTGTATATTGATGTTAATTACTCAGAACACAACACATGTTAAGTCTACAGAAAGGGATATGCATGGGACAGTGATGGTAACTGAGGGAAGGGAAATGAAAAAACTAAAGAGAGAAAGACTTACGGATCTGAACGCAGCCACTGAAGAATAATACCGGTAGTACAGTACAGAATCGATCCCTGTTTCCGTGGCAACCGACTGAATAGCAGCATCAGGAGGATAGTTACAGGGCAGGTGATGTGACCGGAATACAGGAATAAAATAATTTGAGACCTTCGTCAAAAACATTCATATAATATGTCTTAAATAAATAGCTCTATTTTAAGTAAGATGTTAAAGAACCATAGAAACAAATATTTCACCTTCCAGCCTTCTCCAGACTTATTCTGATCCTTAAACAGACTTTTTTTATTAGGTTCCAGTTATCAGTATTATTTAGGCTGTACAGAATAACTGACCAGAAAACAGTAGATCATTGGGAAATATTATTCCCAAAATAATTTAAAATGTACACACTAGAATGTGCATGAATGACTTAAAATTTTGCTTGCCAACACAAAATGGCAAGGTTGGGTTAAGGTCTTGAAAATAATAATAAGTAGTCTCTTATTAAATAAATCTTGAAGATTAACAGAAACAAGCCTATAAGTGAATGAAGTCACACCAGCTACCCCTGAAAATCCTATTCAGGCTAAATTAACACTTCTTAATTTCTTGAGATGATTGAATTAAACATGTTTTTAGCAATAACAGTGCATCCGCCTATATAACATACTAAAAAGCGATTATGAGTAATTCACACTACGTTTACATTTTTCGAAATCTTACATTTATAGCTCACCTAAACATCTACTTCTCCATTCCTTCCAGATAATGGTGAGAGGATGAGAACAATTGAAGTAAGTGATAGAGATATAATAAATATTTGTATTGCAGTTGAAACAGAAGAAAATATTCTTAGAATTACCTTTCAGCCTCTTATTTTTGCTCATTGTTTCCATTGCTTATTCAATATAGAGTATTAATGGTATATTTATAAATGCACTTTTTAAAATAAAAGTTGTTTTGCACTTTAGAGCAACTCAAAAGGATTGCTCTATTGGGTCTCCCATGCTGAATAGTTATCTAAGGCAACATTTGCATGTTGGGTAAATAAAGTGTGGACATGTGCTTATTATTTTAGGCCTAACTATATAACTATAAATGTGTGGATTTTTAATATTGCAGTTTTATCAGAGGTGCATTTAATTACATCCCTGTGCAGTATCAGTCTAGACCCATTTATAGTACATACTTTACACCAAATTATCACGATAGGCAATGTATTTACTAACATTTTCACACATCGTATCTGCAGTAATAATAATGTATTAAATGAACCAGCTACCTGCTGAGCCATAGTGAAGCCACTCACCTTTGTAGGCGAATCTGATAGCCACAGGACTTGCCCTCTCCTACAGACTCCGCTCTCTCAGCTGCTACCCTCTCTGCCACCTACACCCCCCCCCCCCCCACCCCCCCCAAATACACACAAACACACACAAACACACACACCAATTATGACAATAATTATAAAATCTATTTGTTTTTTGTTTAACTGTGAGGTCACAGTGTTTCAAATATAACTTAAAAAAACATTACTTGGACTTTGAACGCAACTTTAAGCTACCAGTCACTTGAGGTGTGTAAAATGCTTTTTTTGGGTATGTGGCAGTATGGACTTATTAAATGCCAGGACATTTTAAAATCACAATTAGTCTGCCTCTTCCAAAGAATGAAAACAAGATCATCACTGGATCTTCCACAAGGACAAGGAAATGTTTTCCATGTCCAGATGAACACAAAATTGTTTAGTAATAACAAACTCAACAAACAAAAACAAACTCTGATGATATGGCCATCTTAGTTCCACGTTCTAAACTCATAGAAACTCATGTGAGCTAAACAGAAGAGCGAAGAAGAGAGAACATAGTACACTGGATGATCTGTATGTACATATATGTATACATACATACGTACGTACGTACGTACGTACGTACGTACGT
>JAUZST010010231.1:0-37611 GCA_034779995.1 Parotocinclus haroldoi | reverse complement strand
TATATATATACTTATGTATATTATATACATAAGGATGAAAGCTTGGGAGAACCAGAACTCAAAAAGAGCCCCACGATCAAGACGAGCTGCTGACGCTCAAACCGAGCACCAGAAAGAGGAAGAAAGATGATTCTAGTGACTTTGAACATGCCATGGTTCTTAGTGCTAGACGAGCTGCTTTGAGTGTTTTAGATCTACTGATCTACTGGGGTTTTCACACACAGCACCGTCTCTAGGCTTCACAGGGGATGGTGTGAAAAAGAGAAAATGAAAATATCCAGTAAGGCCAGTTACGTGTGCAAATGTGCCTTGTCGATTGGAAGACCAACAGAGGAACGGACGATCTGCAAAAACGGCATGAAACTATCGTGTCAATATGGATCAAAATCTCGCAGCAATGTTTACAGGATCCTGTACTAGGAAGGTGTATTTATTTCAGGTTTCACATGCTTTCCATGGTCAGCGTTGTGTGCGTTTCAGACCTGTCCCTGGGGAATGCAAGTCCAACTCAAGGCAGCCAGGGGTGTTTGGAGCCAACGGGGTATATTCCCAGTCTGCCTCGCTTTCCCTTAGGCTCCCTTAAACAGCTGTGCCATTCGAGCACCCATCAAATATCCACGTTATATGAAATATATTAAGATCTACATAAATAGATACAGAATAAAGTCAGTAAGGTCTAAAATGCTTCCTGGATAAAAGTGGGAAAGCAAAAAAGGAGGCGACTACGTTCCATCGTGCTTTGTTCTTTCTTTGTGTATAGAAACATACTGGCAAGTGCATTTGTGCCTGTAGGACTTGTGTGTGGTTGTGTGATTGTGCACAGGGTACCACTTGTATAATGGGGCCAAGCACGCTGTAAAAAAGGCATTTGTGTGTGTCTGCTAGAGTGTCTAGGGTTAATCAGCAGGTCATGGCCACTGTATTATTCATTTGTGCATAATACCCACCTGCTGTCCTGCCGAACCCCGGCAGCAACCGGGCCCACCAGAATGGAAATGTAGAGCAGTGGAAAGAAAGATTTGAATCTGTAGCGTGTTCTAGTGCCGGTTAGTCGTTCGTCTCAAGTCATTTCAGATACACTTTACATGTGTGCGTAATTTAATTTTCTACGCCTGAAGCAGTGCTATTTTTAGAGCCACTCCATTCATAAGTACAGTTACATAAGATCCATAATATTTGAATGCGCTTTACTCTTCACTCTACAATCACAGCATCATGTTTGCAATCCCAGAGTGCCAGGTCTGCGGTGGCCTATTGGTAAAGGTACTGGACTGTAGACCAGTAGGTCTGAGGTTCAGATCTGCCAAGCTGAATCCACTGCATCTGCAGAATTCACTCTTTCCATCTTTCCTTAAGGTCCAGTGCCCTTAAGACCCAAATTTGCTCTGATAAATGTCTCGGAACAGCAACAACAGTGACCCTTTTGTTCGGACCTAGCAGTTTGGTGGTTAAATGACTGGACTGCGGGCCAGAGGGTCCTGGGTTCACATCCAACATCTGCTGAGCTTGGTGGCTCCTAGAGCAAGATCCTTAACCCCCAATTGCTGCTGATCAGGCCCTGAGACCCCTGTGACCCTAGTTTGGGCTAAGAGGGTATGGAAAGTGAGAGAGAGAGAGTTTTGTTGCCGTTGTTAACAGATAATAGACCATAAACACTACATGTACTATATAAAGGGAAACATGCTGCACTGTGTTGCACCTGTTCAAGGCCGCGCGATTCACACACGCCACGCCCCTGCACGCTGAAATCTGGCTGCTGATTGGCTGACTGAAGCTGTCGTGCTTTAAAAGCCACGTCCCGGTGCGCGCGGACCCGAGGGCGGGATGTTTGTGGCTGAGGAGGAGCGCATCAACTCTGCTACTGAACTAACGGTCAGCTGAGAGAACCGGAGGTTTCATTTGAATATGTCGTCTAAAACAGCACAGAATAGCTCATAGAAAAGGGCGAACTATGTTATGAAGGCGTGATGTTTTCTTTTGAAGCGGAGAGTCGGTTGCTTGTGAGTTTAAACGTTTAACCGTCTGTCAGATCCGGACTGAACGGTTAGGGTTTCGACAAATGTCATGAATGGAGTTGCTTTCTGCCTTGTTGGAATACCTCCAGACCCACAGAGTGAAGTAAGTTCGTCAGGAACGATTTACAAGTGTACATTTTGTTAGCATTTTGTTTGTGACCATGTTCGTGTGTTATAGCGCTTCAGTTACAGTGTAACGCGGGGATTGTGGTCACGTGACACACCTCAGCCAAACTGACCATGACCTTAAAGTTAACAGATAATAAATACCAGTTGTTGCATATTAATTGTCATATTAAATAAAATACTAAATAATACACATCTACCCAGTGTTCAGAAAAACGGCGGGAGGAAATTGACATTTGTTGTACTTTTGTTTCTGTAACGACGGACTGGTGAAGAGGTGACACGGACCAAAATATTTCAAAAGTAAATATCCCCTAATAAACATACCCTCATTTTGTGAGCAGTATATTGATTATATCCACGTTCAAGCAAATAAACGTGCACAAAAGTTCCACGTGGATAATAAGAGTGGACAGAACATTTCCATATGTGATTATATCATTACAGATTAAGGTACTGGAGGGAATCAGCAGGAAATCCAAAACCTCTCCAAAACCCCATCAAAAAGCCCTGCCCGCCTGGTTTCTTCCATTTACTGTTTATGGAGTTTCTCCCTGTCACTGTCACCCTAGGTTTTTCCAGTTAGGGCCTTGAATATAGATGTTTGCAAATGTCTACTTTGATGCAATGCTCTCTTGTAGAAAGCAGGGTAGAATAAATTTAAATCCAGCTGCATCAGGATAGGGTCTGGACCCCGCCCTCCAGCGCTCACCACCTTGATCATGATAAAGTAAAACCAATCAAACTCAAAAATCTAATAAAGCCGTATTCGTTTACAACAGTTGGCTTATTTGACACACCTCAGACACAACATATTTTGTAAATCTTTATACACCATATTTTCCAAGACCCAGTAATGGGGGGCCACAAACATAGCCAGTCCTCTGAGCACCATCTGGTCTTGGTGGTTTTGGGATTAAACCTGCCACCCGAGCACCAAAACGAACGTTTTACGTAGCTAATACGCCCAGACGGAGGAAGCAGTTAGGGTACAAAAGCTTTGAACCTTGGTTCAAGTTCTGGTCCTGCCAAGCTCCCACTTGGGCAAGTCCGTTGATCCAGGGTTGCACGGATCGTAGGTTGGAAGATTGCATCAGCTGTAAATCACGCTGCATAAGGGCGTCTGCTAAATGACTGAAAGTAAATGAGTTACAGTGTCATCCAAACACTGGCCAAATATGTACACAGAAAATAGTGTGCAGGAAAAATGTAAATACTCACATGTCTGCCCACGGGGGCAAACAGAGGGAACATTGTGGCCATGACTGAAGCCCCCATAGAGAAGGAGGGGATGTGTGTCAATGCTTATTGTTCTGCACTGTACAGTGGTGCTTGCACTTGTTGTGGCCAGCTGCATCCTTCTCATACTTCTCAGCTTATGCAATATACACTGGAACTCCCCTTACCAACCCACCTTCAGCTTTTCAGCACACAGTCTGATATGTGGGATGATGTATTGCACCAGCCCCAGCAATAAAACACTGAGCTGTTTGACAGCTAACAGGGAGGGTGGAACACGGTCTGCGTTTTTCACTTTCTCGCTTTTAGAGCGCCGCCGTTGTTTTATACATATACTTATGACGTGTACTGTCGTAATAACAAAGCGGTCTGAGCGTTTTTCCGTGTCGCTTAAGAGTCGTGAGTCGCCGTGTGGCTAGCGCAAAAACAACACGTGGTTAGCTTTCACTGATGCACCCTAGATGTGTTGTCTTTCTCAGTGGATTAGAAGAGCTTTTACTGCATGTGGGAATGACCATACGCCTTACAAGTTTACTTCAGAGGGTCTGGAAGACTGGATCCTAACCACAACTGCTTTTTTTTAGCAGAGCTGTGGTTATGGTTTTGTTGAAGTTCAGCCCAGGGCCATTAGACAGCTGCTTTTGTAGGCTTTTCCATGATAGCACTGATTCCACTTCACACTAGCCCCGTGCTCAGTACTAACCAAAGTGCTGAAAACTTTCTCAAGTAGGCTTTAACATTGTGTGTAGCTTTAGTCATCAGCTTTTTCGTTTCCAATGAATATTCTCTCTTTCTCTCTCTCTCTCTCTCTCTCTCTGTCTCTCTCTCTGTCTGTCTGTCTCTCTCTCTCTCTCTCTCTGTCTCTTTCTCTCTCTCTCTCTGTCTGTCTCGCTCTCTCTCTCTCTCTCTCTCTCTCTCTCTCTCTCTCTCTCTCTCTCTCTCTCTCTCTCTCTCTCTCTCTCTCTGTCTCTCTCTTGCTTTCTCTCTCTGTGTCTCTGTCTGTCTTTGTCTTTCTCTCTGTCTCACTCTTTTTCTGTCTGTCTCTGTCTTTCTTTCTCGCTTCCTCTCTGTCTTTCTCTCTCTCTGTCTTTGTCTCTCTTTGTCTCTCTCTCACTCTCTCACACACAGAGTGACGTTTTTCACCTGTATTTATTAGTTCTATGTCTAAACCTACAAAACCTACATTTAACAATCATCTCATTCATGAAATGCAAATCCTTTGATTTTTTTTGCAGTTAAAGCTGCAGTTTTAAAAAAAGCTCATTTTCTTGTCAGACGTTGTCAAGTCATTGTGGAGTCAAAATATTACAGTATCTGATTCATGCTCCACATTTTTTACACCTAACCCTTACTTATCCTCAGTCAGATCTTTGTGTACTTGTGGGACCATTTGTTCCTCACAGTGATTGCATGGACTTGACACACACACACACACACACACACACACACATACAATATAATCACACTGAACCTGCTTTCCTGACAAATGGGATGTAATATAATGTTGTATACCTTTGCACATGCAGTGCATACTTATGTGTACATTAGGGTTCACATTAGCCTGGGACAAACGCAACCTCATATTCTTCCTATTGTTTGTTACCCTTTCTCTTGAAATGGAATATCTTGAAGTCTAGCATTCACACGAATGGCCCAAGTCCCCACAATGGGGAGAAAAGAGAAGGTGGAATTTGGAGCCTCTGGCAAAGCAGCAACCAGCATCTGCTCAAATTATCCGATCTTATGGTGTCAAGTGCTCATTTGAACTTGGGATGGCAGAAAACCATCCTCTGTGGGCATCACACAAAACCTCATCTCTGACTGACGAGTGCTGAATGATGAGCGATGAAAACATTATAAAGTATAACTGAAGATTGATGACGGGTGTATACAAAGTGATCAGTTTGCAACTATGCACCTTTTGCAATCAGCACTTTGTGACATTAAAATAAAGGGACTGCCACCGAATCATTAATAAGAGAGAATCTGACAAAGTAAAGGCACCATACCCCATCATTATCTAACTACAGCGCCTCGTGCCCTTCCCGGATTCATGTTAATCTTCTGTGTTTCATCTTTGCTCACTTTGTTGAGTAATCCACAGTCCAATCCATTCATTCCAGTGGAGAAACTAACAATTAGGATGCTGCATAAATAATCGGAGTAAAAAGCAGAGAGCCGAGACAGAACTGAGCGTTGTGTTCCGATGAATGTTCCATAAGATTTGTCTGACGTCTCGACTTTGTTGCGCAGCCTACAGCCAGGTGTGAATCTGCTCGGCCTTTAATAATGGATGTGAAACTGCTGACATTGAGCCTTGAATCCCGGTTTCTCTCCCATGGGATACAGGCCTTGAACTGACAGTTATCTGTGTACATTGTGGAGTTTCCTCAATAGTTAACTTGACCTCTTGAACTTATTAATAACTTGTTTGGATGTATAAGGGTGCCTGTGTGCATGTCTGGCAGTAGGGAAAACGTTTGCAATGTGGCTGCGTGTCATGAAAGTAGACATTTTACTAAGGAGAGATCACATCCAAGCCACTTACTGACCCAGTTCAGCCATGACCTTGTACAACCAAGGTCAGGTCCCTTCTTCTTAGGTTCATCCACACGTTGGTTTCAATTTAAAGCAGTCTGACATGCCCTTTGGCTCATTAGTGATATGACAATTTCCTGTATGTCTGGCTTTACACTCTTTTAAAGAGAAAACAGGAGTTACTCTGAGTGTGTGGAGTGACAGGGAGCAAATTAAGGCCAGCCCAGAACACTTTACAAGTAAAGCCGCGAGAGAGAGAGAGAGAGAGAGAGAGAGAGAGAGTGGGCTAGAGAAAGAGAGTGGGCATTTGAATGGATTTTGCTCATATCTGAGAGTGGGAGGTACAAGGCAGGCTTGGTCTTGCCTTTGAAATGCAGCGGTGACAATGAGGCTCTGTCTCGGCCAAGCACAGAGTGGGGCGAGACGTGCTCCTGTGTCGCAGGAGGGGCGGCGGCCTGTGCTGGTCAGAGGTGAAAGGTTGTACGAAGTTGCCCAGGTTCGCTTCTTGAATGGAGGTGGATAGAAACAGTAAGTTTGATTTCTCAAAAAGGGCCTGGTGTGAGGACTGACAGGAGCTCAAAGGGAGACGAGAGCGTGAGAGAGCTCCTTGTTTTCTCGTAAAAAACAGAGAGCTGCATTCTCAGCGCAAGCAAGAGCTAGTACAGGAATGTGAGTGTATGATGCAATGTAAAAAGATTATAGCTTGTAAGAAAACAAGCATTACATTCTGTAAAAGAATGAGGTTCGATCCACATCTGGGGCGACGTTTTAACTCGGGACAGATAGAAGGGTGGCCTAAGAAGGATAATGCGATGATCTCATGATATCAGATGGGGCAACTGCAGTGCTCTGCTGCCAAATCCTAAGGTTTGCACCACAGTGCTGTGGTAGGGAGCAGCAAAATAAATGCATGGCGCATATCTTATAATTCTCAGCGCTGTCCTTGTGACATGAATTGGATAAAGCGGGTATGAAAATGAATGGATACAAGCTTTTAAGGGTTAAGGGCCTTGCTCTAGGGCCCAACAGTTGCTGCTTGGTGGTACTGGGACTTCTTTAACTTCTCGATTAGTAGTTTTGTTTTGATCTTTTGCCACGTGAAAATTTACTGCATGACCCCATATAGACAGACTATATTAACTCAAGATGAACATGGGAATAGGGAGCAATCACTTGGACATGGCCGTAAATTGTTTATAACAACGATTCCACACAAAATTACACGTTCCTGCTTTAAGACAGGGTATATTCTAGAGGCTGGTCTGCGTAGGTGATCATGGGTGTGCAGCAGATCATTATAGCTCTGCTATGTGGACACACCCATCTGTGTAATTTATACAGAGACCTGTTATCCTGTCCGAATCGCTCATAATCATTACAGACGTCCTTGGGTAACGTTACTTAACAGACATATGTCTGGGAATCTAATCCCATCCGAAAAGGACTTCAGTCAGGTTTAAAAGCTTCAAAATCGTTTAGCTGCATTACCTAGTAATGCCTCTGTCAGAACAAGAGTGACTAGTGTTGCTACGGTCCTGTGCAAACTGAACATTATAAGCTTACATATTCGGCACAGATTTCCAGCAATGATTAAAGACCATACAGTCTAAACATTTCAAACGAACCCTGGGTCCGTGGCAGAAAATGCTGGCTATCTGAGCCAGTGTGGCTTCAGTTCGTAATAAGTGAAAAGGGCAGTATTTTCAGGCGGGGCAGCAGTCTGTGATCTTCGCCCATCACAGTGGAGACTCTGGTTTGAGTGTGTGTCCTACCAGCCTGACCGAAAAAAAAAAAGCTGTCGAGAAATAAAAGTCTAAACTAATCCTATGCTGTTTCACCATTATTGCTGTAATACCACACAACGTGTTATCCTTTCAGTTTCAGAATTGTCCCGCCCTCTTCAAGTTGTTTTTGTTTGAACGAATGAGTTTTCTTTCTGGGATCAAACGTTGTTTATAGCACGGCCACTTAACTTGATGATTATCAACATGGTTATACAGTATATCCTGTCTGGGAAATAAGAGTGCCGTGTATAATGTAGTAAATAGAAAACCGTATTTATAGATTGGAACATTTTCAGGCCTAAATATAGGTTAATTAGGAGGTCTTTCCTGCAATTCAAGGTGTGCATGTGAGTGGACATGGTGTGTGTGCCTTCACAAGAGTGTGAAGAGTCCCTGGAGGGGCTCAGAATTATCACTACACATTACAGTACTGTGTGCGATTGTTTCTGTGTCAGTGGAAGACATTCATAACTCAGTGTACAGTATACTATATTTAACTCTGTTTCGATATAACAATGTATTCAATGTAAACAGACCCTATAACCCTGTATGTCCTGTATATACGTCATACAGTCTTCACGGTTAGTTATATTAATATTATTGTAAAAGTAGAGAATTATAGGCTCACACACATTTCATTAAAAGATGACCTCGGCGTGCTGGTTCTGTTAGGTTAGTGAAAAGAAATACAGAATTATCAGAGCAGTACGGTGTCCTCCAGTGGTCACACACTGTAATTACACACTGCAGAAATGCAGAAATACTTTTGACTTTTGGTGTGTGCATGCTTTTCGGTGTGTGTATGCGTGTGTGTTTTGAGTGGCCCCACGTGTCCCATTGTTCCTGTCTGTGAGTGTCTGCATTGTCACAGTGCTTGTATTTGAATAGTTCAGAATCCTCTGTCACAGTTTAGCTTCTCTGTGTTTTTTATATCACGCCATTTCAGTTTCTTTTGCAATATCTACTGTACATCTTTTCTGCTCGTAGAGTAAATAGAGAGATGAGTTCATAGTAGAAATAAATTCATACTAAAACACATTGCCATTTTATCTGCTATCAGTGCTGGTGTAATGAATAATTACTAGTCCTTTCCTCTGTCTCTCTCCTTTACTTTTCTTTCTGCACATCACGGCACAGTATCCATCTTTTACAGTCTTGCTACTGAATGGCAATGTGTCCAAAATCCGTGCTCACGGTCTGTGGTACGTGTCATTTTATATCTTGGTAAGAGTAGTTCCCTTTTAGCCAAAAGTTCCCCATTTTTAGTTTGTGAGAACTACTTTGCTTCTGAAATGTCCCTCTTTTCCACCACCCTTTCTTAAGGATCTCACATGTAAACAGAGTAGAAGCCCTATACCCTCTACTTGGGGTAAACAGCACTGTTTTAGGTCTGTTAAACAGCAAAATGACATAGAAATTCAAAGATGAGTGCAAAGTACACATTTCTACTGCTGTAGAATGTATCATAGCGTCACATCTTCCATCACTGCTCTCTGTTCTGCTCTGCCCTTCATCAAAAGTGATAGAGGACAGGGCACTGGTTAATTTACACTATGAGGCTGAGAAAAAAGAATCGCTTTCATGTTTGTATACATGTTTTCTGAATTTCGGCCCTTTGAAAAAGTTCCTCAGTTTCTCACCACCACACAAATGAGCTCGTTTTTGTTTAAACAACACACACGGGCTCGTTTAGACAAAGAAAGGAGGGGCACACGACATTGTGAAACTAGCGCATTGTCATATTTGGCGATATTGATATGTATGATTATACAAACAAAACGTCAATCTAATTCGTGTCTTTAAATAACAGTCATAACAGATGATGCCCCAATACTCCAGAATCCCCAATTCGCCATAAAGTTAAAACCACTGACGTGTGAGTGGAATAAGGCTGACACTGTGATACTCTGGGAAACTTCAGGTCCTGGAATTTATGTGGATGATACGTTCACAAGTACCATTATTGTTAAGGTAGCACCAAGTGCACCCTTTCAACGCTACTCCCTGATGGCAGTGGCTTCTTTCAGCAGGATTGTGCACTCTTCCACAATGCAAAAATTCTTCAGGAATGGTCTGAGGTACATGGCAAACTGTTCAAAGTGTTTACCTGGCCTCCAACTCTCAATCCGAGCACCTGTGGAATGTGCTGGACAAACAAACACTATCCATGGAGACCCCACCCCACAACTTACAGGGCTTAAAGGATCTGCAGCAAACGACTTAATACGACACATGCGACGGAACATCATGAAAAGTCCAGAGGAGTCCGTGTCTCAATGGTCAGAGTGTGAGGAACCTATACAATATCAGGCAGATAATTTTAATGTGATGTGTTCTTGATGTAATGCAAAAAGTCTCCCCTTCATTTTCGGTCCTAATTTCTTTTCTTGATATAACTCTAAGCCAGGCAGCAGTGACAGCCAGCTGGTTAAGTATAAACAGTTGGCAGAGATAACGAGTGAGTTTAGTGAGAGAGGATATAGAGGAGGAGAGAAAAAGAGAGAGCGCTCATCAGGAAGAGAGCAGCCCATCACACCACCAGCAGGCTGGACTGAGCTGGACACAGTAAGAGAAAGAGAGGAACACAGCAGAGAGAGAGGGATAGAGGGAAGGGGTTAGAGGGAAGGGTCGAGTACCCAGACAGCTGAATGACGGGATTCACACCAGGATGACAGATAGCAGGATCAGTTCTGTGAATTTGTACTCTGCTCTGGAAGGGGACACTGGAGAAGAGCACCAGGGGAGACTTTAATAGACATGGCAACATTTTCTTTTTTTGCCCTGTTCAGCACCTTTACTCAGATTATGGACATCATAAATGGCTAACAAATCAAACCAGGAATGGGCTGCTGCGTATAAAGACAAGAGACCCCACTGAGCTTTCCAGAAGAGAATCCAGTTGGATGCATATCTGGATGGGAAAACTCGTGGCTGAACGGAAATCTGAAAAATTTGAAAATGCCAAGCCTGCAACTTCTGGAAGATTAGAAGAGGGTTGCAGTTCCTTCGAGACTGACTGCCACAAATCACAGTGACAGCTTTACAGAACATCAATCATACTATGCTGTGGGATATCTACTGGGATGCTGATGGATCATGACAGACCCAACTTGGGACAGTTAAACCATCTGATAAGAATTTAGGAATATGCTTTATAGAAGGAGAACCTGTTTGAGTTCAGATGCTTGTTTCCAAGCAAGAGTGAGCACATGTCTTTTTGTAGGCATGACCCCTTTGGACGACTGACCTTTTGTTTGCCCTGTCATCTGGTAATCAGTAGCTCAGTTGGGGATGTTGGCTCTGAGGCAGTCCGTTTCAGGGGTTCCAGCTCCAGTTGGTAAGGAATGGTGCTTTGAGTTCCCAGTGGGGATCGACTGCAGTGACCCCGAGCCCCGCTGCATCTGGCTGGCTGTGCTAAGGAACACAAATCTATACCGCAGTCATGCGCACGTCCCCAAGAACATGCTACACTGTCGACTTCACCGGGTAAGAGATCGTCTGTTTATGGCGTCTATCTGAGGAAAGGGAACAGTTTTTTGTTTCTATTCATTTGATTTATGTTTATGGATTACCTGAAGAGAATTTCGTCAGTAACGTTGGGTGACTATGAAATGTTCTGTTTTCACAAACCTGTGTGATGACGTCTGAGTCCTTAGTTTGCATAAGTGTACTGGTGACCTGGAATGTTGCGCTCATGTGTGCATGTTTATCCTCACCTGAGCGCGACATGCCGAGTACGATGGCGCAGCAAGATGTCCCGTTATTTGAACACAGCACTTACATCACTCTCTGTCTATCCACCATGCACTGCATGCCTCTCTTCCTCCTCATTCTTCGGCCTCTGTGTCATCCATTGTCTCTGCATCAAGTTTCGGAAAGTGGTTCAAGAATGCAGGCACTGGCTCGATTCCTGACATCTCCACTCATATGTTTTTCCTGTATTGGAATCTTTTAAAGCCCTTAATTATTTCCAGTCATTTCAGACGGTGCAGCTCAACTCTGTATTGGTTTGAAATTTGAGCTGCTGAAGAATACAGAGATTAGTTCGTCAGCTGCAAGATTTTCTCGCGTCGATTTTTACCTTCTCATATTTGAATTGCTATGTCAGATTTGTCAGACGTCAGATTTTACGTAATCTTTTTACAATTCAAATACAAAGAAGATGCCAACTTCTAGATTTGTCTAGAATTGTTTAGAAGTAGAGAACTCTTAAATATGCTTACGTGAATAATCTCTTACCATTTGTGCCAGAATGCAGCCCATAATTATCCTCTATATTCTGTAGCATGTAGAGCGTAGGGAGTACAGGACAGGTGTCTAAGATATGACCTTAACTATGGGTGCTTCACAGGGTCCAACCAGCGCAAATTGCAAGAATCTGCATTCGAAAAGGTGTTCGGATGTCAGGAAGGGGCTCGTGATGCACAACAGAACCTAAAGGCATGTCCAATTACATTTCAGCAGGAATAGAACCTGAGCACATAACCTTCAAAAGTTAAGAAGGAGCAGGAAAATGTTTCCCGAATAGGATGGAGGAGTTGATGTGGACGCATATGCACA
Organism: Parotocinclus haroldoi; assembly: GCA_034779995.1. Classification (NCBI taxonomy): domain Eukaryota; kingdom Metazoa; phylum Chordata; class Actinopteri; order Siluriformes; family Loricariidae; genus Parotocinclus; species Parotocinclus haroldoi. The sequence goes on along the minus strand of JAUZST010010231.1, from coordinate 25,349 downwards.
ACGGAACTCTGACATGTTTCGGAGAAATTACAGCAGGAAGAGGTGCTCGACACAGAATAGACAAGGAAGAGGTGGATAGGTCTTTTGGGAAGTGTTTAATAAGACTTACGCTGGAGTACACCGAGCCTTCGTATATTAGTCAGAAGTATTTTTAGCGATTATAGGATTCCCTTAATGGCTGGGTAAGGGAGGTACAGCACTTCCTGCTTCAGTGTTTCCACTTCCTGCTGTTGTTTTCCGGGTAGCGCGGCACAGCGCAGGGAGTGAGGTTGTGGAACGCTGGGGTGAGCTGGAGCTGGAGAGGAGCTCAGAGGGACAGGAAGAGGGTGGGTGCAGAAGGCAGATGGCCGGGGCTTCAGTACAAACACCAGCCTCTACCAGCACCGAGAAGATCTAAAGACAGTCACTGAGAATAAAAGATCGATTTCAAGAAAAATCAGCTCGGGGGCCATCAAGTCACTCTACGGGTAGTTTCTGTTCAGTTTTTATGCTACAATCAGGAATGACATCATTGCCAGGCCTTTTATTTTTGCAGTTAATGGTTTCTACATGAGGTTTACTGGTACCATCCTTGCAGCATAGCTCTTACCACAGAGCCACAGCTGTGTAAGGTAGTTAAAATGTTTTAGAATCACCTATCCAAAAATGCAGTGTGTCACATTGAGACTACTGCAAGCAAGTACACAATGTAATAAGCATTCTGAACTGAAGTGTCCAGGGACTGTGAGGCTCTGATTTATTTGGAATGTAAGACCATGCACTGATTAACAATAAGAACGGGACCAAAACACTGATCCGTTAGCCAAGCACATCTCTTGTTTGGATAAAGTGTATTTTTGGGCTAAGAAGTTCCAGTGTTCATACCGTGCTCCCTGTCTGACCTTTAGTCTACGGTGTCCTTCATTCACACATTTAACATTTTTGTTGGCACAAGACTGAGAATGCGTGCAAGTTAGCGATGTTTTAAGGCTTCTGTTGTTTCTCGACAGGAACTACTTTTGCCCTTTCCATTGTTGGTAAGTCCCATGTGGTGGTTTATTATAGCGTGTATGTTTAAAATAGAAATGCCTGAGACATTCCTCACTTAAGCGCGAAGAGGGAGGAGGTCGATCTCATGCCCTCACCCACGAGGGGTGTTACAGTAATGAACTCAGTGTGTTACTGATTTAAGCCTGATTAACCTGATCTTATGAATGTACAAGATGAGACTACAGGCTAGTTATAAATGAAAAAAGGCACATAAAAATTGAAAAAGACTTCACGTCAAAAACAAAACTCACAAAGTTGAAATGCTGCTTCAGATTTTTAATCGGGGTCTGCTCTAATTTTCAATAAAATAAGACTGACCAGTCAGAGATCGGTTGTCAGGCAGAACAGCTCATCCTGCTACTAGCAGAGCACAAGAGCTTATTCGACATGCGAAGGTTAAAGATAATATAGCTGAAGGCTGGAGAATTATGGTGATAAACCTCACAGTGACTGTATGGAACCGTTTTCTTGTTTATCCAAGAGTATTCTAGTCTGTTCTTGCGCACAAAAAAACTAAACTCGAGCTTTATTTGTACCTTTGTTTTTTTAAGTGGACGATGTGAAAAGGGACACTTTAAGAGAAAGGAAATTTTCAGGGTTCTAAAAAAAAAGGCAGCACACTTGGTGTGAAGGTCCCACTGATTTTTTTTTGTTTGTTTGTTTGAAAAAATCTTAGCGGTCCTTAAATTGCATTAGTCATCTCAACTGAATCATCCGTTCAAACAGAAACCATACTCTTTTCTGGAAGCTGCTGAATGTTTTGTCACCGTTTCAGTTTCTCTTTGCTCTGTTGTAGGCTAAAGGCTGGAGAGATGGCGTTCCGCAGCCCAACGAGAATGCTCGTCCAGTCTGCGCGGAAGGTGTGGCATGGAAGGGTCCTCGTACCGTGGTCCTGCAGAAGAACTCCCAGGGCTTCGGCTTCACACTGCGACACTTCATAGTGTATCCACCTGAGTCTGCCCTTCACACGTCTCTGAAGGTAACGCGGTCCAGATTCACTCGAACGCCTACAGAGAAAAATTTTTCCCATACACACACTGCACACCAGACAAAACGTCTGACTTAAACTTCCCTTCTACTTCCTGCCGCCTTTATTCAAATTCAGAGAGCCCACTGGATTGTGCCATGTCATAATCTGCTGACTTTTGACCTCGGTCACAGCAGGGCTAAGGATCAATCCTTCAGATGGTTATGAGGTCACTAGGCAGGTCACGAGGCTACGTGAGCAATCTGCTAACAGGCCATATTAAAACCTGAAGATCACGGGCTTTCATTCTGCTCTCTCCATGAGCTGTGATGCTCGCTTCAGTTTCCTGCAGTGTCCCCCAGCACCGACAGCAGTTAGGGCAGTCGGGACAGACAGGCGCTCGCCTGACTCTGACTCCTAAAGCCTCTTGCTTTTGTCTACACGTGTCAATGAGCCATGGAATGAGCCATGTCAGCGAAGCCCCAAAGCCTGCACACAGTCAGAAATGGCCAGACTGTCCACTCAGCTTGTGTGTGTGTGTGTGTGTGTGTGTGTGTGTGTGTGTGTGTTTGTGCTCTTAATGTTATCCAGTGCGCCTTGTTTGTATGTGTGGCAGTGTGCTTGCTTGTTAGTGCGGTTGAGTGTTCCTGCTGCTTGTGTTGCTTTCAGACAGGGTTCCTAGCCTAGAACCATATGCTTTTTCAGAATAGAAGCCAGTTCTTTTTGGCACCAGATTGTTCCAGTACCAAATCGATACTTTCTGGAAACAAAAGTTAGTGTTGCCAAGGGGTGTGCCTACTTGAGTACCATCTGTCTTCGTGACTGATGTTAGCATAAGTTGTAATACCCCAGTCATATCGGTCCCTAACCCGAGATGAGATCTCTGGAGAGGTGGAAACATCCAACACGAAGTGCAGCCAGAACATTTTGTAACCTGATTAAGTGCTGATCAAGCACAACTTCGAAATGCATCTGAAACTTTGAGATCCTTTTCCTAGGATCGTGTTTCCGTGGATTCACTGAACGTGTTGCGAATCGGAAAACCCCTGGGTAGAGTCGCCCCATGAGTAGATTTTCTGTTGAGTCTGTTTTCTGCTTTGCCAGAGGTGCCCAAGTGTTCCTCAGGGTCTCCGCTTAGCCTGTGTGACTCATGGCACAGCCCAGGGGTGCCCCAGGTTACTATTAGCGTTGATCATTTCCGTGCACCAATATTGCACCTGTGACTAATGTAAAAAGTTAACGTAAGCCTGCTATTCTTACCAACACTGGATGTGAACAAAGAACTTAAAACTTTGTCATGTCTCGGCGATGACGTGATGCTGTGTCTTCACCACAATAAAGAACCCATTCACCACTTCTTTACTGCTAAAGTCTCAGGAATCCAGTGCTTTTACAAACTCTTTAACATTATGAAATTGGGAACCGGGCGCCAGCATTCATTCAGCCAGTAGTTTTTTTTTTTGGTAAACAGGCTTTGCAGTCATTTAAACATTCTCAAACATGCACACATGCTTTTGTTTCTAAGTGAAAGCATAACGGCACTCAGGATTATGAGGCTTGTTCCTAATTACCATTGTTTACGCATAACGCAAGTTGCAGCTCGCAGACTGGCGTCCTGTCGAGGGTATATTCCCACTTTGCCCCCACTCAGGACTTAAGCGTCACCCTGAGCAGGAGAAAGCACTTACTTAAGACAACCGAATGAACAAACAGTAAAGAAGTTTGAAAGTTGCTTAGTTTAGGAAGAAGATCAAAATGTTTAAAATTGTGATTATTCAAAGATCAAGAAGTCTTGTTTTGAAACATACTTTAGTCACATAGCTTAGTTTGTTGTAGAAAGTGGAGTGCACTGGTATTGACCACTGTGTGACCATGTTCCCCAGTACTAAAACCAGTGTCGAATTATTAAGTCTTTACCCTTTCAGATATAAAAATCTAAAGCCCTCCAGAGTTATTGTTTTTATTAGAATGCATTAATATATTATTATTTATTGATGTGGCTTGCAAGTTTGGGCTGGTTGTTACCTGTTTGGTTATCAGTGAGAAAGGGGTCACAATGCACTTCTCTTCAGCTCACACCCATCGGCATGCTTGTATTTTTGATGGTCGTAGCGCCCTCTTGTGGTACATACATTTTGCTACATTAACGTCGTTTGTTTCCCTCTTTTTCAGGATGTGGAGAATGGCAACGGGAAAGGTAAATTTCTCATGGATGACATGGTCTTTTGAATCTTTAAAGCATCTCAGCAATGTGTCAGCAATGTCTCGTGTGCATGAAAATGAGATGTGTTTGTGCTGTTTTGCCTAGGGAGTCCGAGGGGTCGCCTGGAGCCCATGGACACCATATTTGTAAAAAATGTGAGGGAGACAGGTCCTGCCCACCAGGCTGGGCTTTGTACAGGTAGGTTTTATTTCTTTTTGATAATGATATATCATATGCTTTTGTTCTTTCTTATTAAGTATTAGTTTGTACTTAAATATGTCTCATATAGGAGACCGACTGGTAAAAGTGAATGGGGAGAGTATTCTGGGGAAAACGTACTCTCAGGTCATAGCACTGATCCAAAACAGGTAAGAAAATGTAGACCTGTTTCTTTTAACAGCAGGGGTAAACGTAATGATTACAGACACGTAGACTCCTATTAAACCTTCACAGGAATCCTTAGTGTCTTAATGCTTAAGTATGGAAGTTTAGGAAGGAAATAAGAAAGCAAGCTTCAGCCCTATATTTGTGCTTGTCTCGTCTGTGTCTCTCTGAGCAGTGAGAGCGTACTGGAGTTGTCTATCATGCCTAAAGATGAGGATGTACTCCAGTTGGTAAGTGTGAGTATGACTTTCTGCTGTTCTTCCTCCTTTCCTTTTCCTCTCCCAAACCATATTACAAAGTGATATGCTTTCATTTTTGTGCTTTTTTTATAATTGTATAAGTCCTCCATTGGGCAGCACGGGGGCTCGGTGGGGCGGCACCTTTGCCTCACAACAAGAAGGTCCCGGGTTCGAACCCAGGGTGGAGCGGCCTGGGTCCTTCCTGTGTGGAGTCTGCATGTCCTCCCCGTGTCTGTGTCCAAAGACATGCATGTTAGGTTATTTGGTGTCTCTAAATTGTCATTGACTTGTGTAGTAACCGCAGCCGTGTTACTGGAAACAGTTGCATGCCGGTCCCAAGCCGGATAAATGGGGAGAGGTGGAGAAAGCAATGGCAAAACTACTCCACTATCCTGCCGAAATACTTCATGGATTACATCGATGAAAAGACAGATTTGTGTTGAGATCGATGATCCTTTAAGTGACCGAGAGTCGGCCGCAACTGTACAGTTAATCCAATTCAATCCAAGTCCTCCATTGTTAAAGTGAACAGACATTGATCTGGTCCTTAAATGGTAGCGTAGGTGTAGCTATTGTATCTTATAAAATGACATACTGCTTAAAAAGCTTTTTGAATGCCTTCCTTGCTTCCACACTTTTTCCCCCTTTGCCATCGTCTCTTGATCTCCTGATCATTTTGTAATCTTTCCATCAATGTCTCTCACCCACAGGCATATTCTCAGGATGCCTATCTGAAAGGAAACGAACCATACACAGGAGGAGCCCAGAACCTTCCAGATCCCCCTCAGATCTGCTACCCACGCAGCAAGCCTGCCTCCTCAAGCCCAGCTCAGACTTATTGCCCTCCAGACAACCTGAACTGCAGACGTGGCTCATGTGGCGTCTTAGAAACCTGTTCCATAATAGATAGCACCGGAAGTGCAGTCCGCCACCCGGATGTCCCGGGCCAGCATGTTCTCCGTAATCACCGGGCTCGCTCTTCGACCATAGCCATCAGCCCGCTGGATTTTCACTTTGCCAACCACAGTGCGGCCATCGCCTCAGCTTCTCTGCCCTACCACCGAAAGGGCAGCCTTCCAATGTCACACAGCGAGCTGTGCCAACAGGCGCTTTCGAAATGGTACCACAGTCAGACGTTGGAGCGCCCCACTCGGCCCATGTCCCCTGGTCACCGCAGCATCTCTCAGGACACGTTGCTTCTTCACCACGGTCCGGCCATGGGAGTCAACCAGTCAGCTCACGCAGACTCTTACTGGCTGGGCGGGTGGGGTGATAATGGAGCCCAAAAATCAAGCCACTCCTGCTCGGAAAATCTTCTGTCTGCTTATTCTGCATACAAGCAGAGCTACGCTCGCTCACTAGAGACACTGGACCAGGCAGCTGCTCTGGTGTCACCTCATTATGAGAGGTCAGCTTGGACTCCACCAAACAGAAAGGAAGAGCAGCCCAATCTGGCAGGTCAACGTCCAGTCGTGTCTGCATCAGTGACGTCCTCTGGGAGATCCTTCACCATTGCCCAGCAGCAGGCAAGCCCTCAGTGCCAGCCGACAGCCCAGCCCAAACGTTTGCCTGCGCAGACAGTAGATGACCAGTCAGTGGGCTATCGAAGCTACAGCCCTTCTTTCTGTCGCAAAGCAGGCCATCTCATGCAGCAGGCTCATTCCTTTAAGGACTCTTCCTACACTGGCCCCCAGCTCAGCTGGACTCCCAAAACCAGCCCCCCAGACAGCGCACCCTCTTCGGGAAGAAATTCGTCCCCCCTGTCCATGACTTCTACTGCCGAGACACAGAGCTCTCTAAAAGAAGGCTCGGGAAGTGGGGCAGCGATGGAGGAACCCGTTCAAGAGGTAGTCCTGAGGCAAAAGCCCCCTGCTGGCAAACGAGCTCCCCAGGCAACGCGCCACCCAAACTACGCTGTCTCTGTAGATCTGCCTGAACCTCGTGTAGCCTCAGCCCCTGCAGCGCGGGTAGGAGATGCCGCAAGCCGGTCTAACGGCAACCTACAACCCTTGCCTGTGGAGCAGGACTCCCTGGCTTCCATTCCATTTATAGGTCAGTGTTGAAGTCTTTCATGAATTGTTTTGGAGTGCAGTTTTGAACATTTTACCTACCAGGTGCTGAAGAACTACAGTACAGCCATTATTTTAGCGACGGTATAACGACCATTTGGATTTTCTTTTTATTATTAGAATACAGCCATAATTCACAGGGCATTTTCTGGAAGGGTAGCAGCCAAAAACACTTGTTTTGAAAGGCAAACAGGGTGAAACAGATATTCTGAAAATGAAGAACAGTGGAAGGAGCATTATGGAGTGATCAAGTTTGAAACTTTTGGTTCCACTCGCCGACAATATGTTATATGTGGTAGTTATACCATTATATATGGTAGTTATACCATTGCCAAAACAGCAAATCTAATGGTGGCCAAAAACTTTAGCTCAGTATTGTGCACATGTGTTTACTGGGAATAGGTTGAAGAACCGAGAATAAAGTATGGTCTCCTTTTACGTTTAGCAAAAAATAGTATACAGGGATATTTCTTTGAAGATTTAGAAATTTAGTCAGGTGTGGTATCCAAACAATGGATCCATGTTTTGCTCCCGAAAAAGGTAGTAGGTCAGATATTTGAATGATAATATAGCAAACCCTGTACTAACAACTTAACATAGTACTAACATCTAACAGCGTTTAGAAGTCCAGTGGGAGAATTTGCATAACAGAACTAGAACCAAGGACAAATACAGAAAATGAAGGGCACTCAGGTGACTTAGCAGGTATTCGGCCAGATTGGGTGGCACACAGGTACGATTGGTCTTCTCTGAGGGAAGAGGTTCCAGATGTGGTGGTGGGGGGGTGGCATTACAACAGAAATCCATATCCAGCCACAGTGCGTCTGGGTTATTCTTTGGAACCCCAATTTAGGAGTAAAATATGAGTACAAATATTCAGTGTATATATGGGGATATATTGCAAGGCATTGCAAGTGAGGAATTTACAAAAGAAACCTTATCAAAAAGGGTTTTGCCGTTTAGGCTGCTTAAATCTGCAGAATAAAACTGATCGGTACCTTTACATATCGCATGAAAGCTTTAGTGTTGTGTGTCTCGCTGCATAATCTAGGATCTTGTCCCTAGCTTCGTCCCGTGGTCCAAAAATCCCTTCACCCTCCTAACTCCTTACCGATCCCTCACAGATGAGCCCACCAGCCCCAGTGTAGACCTGCTTGCCCAACATGTGCCTGCTTCCTCTGTGGTCTCCAGCAGCCTGTGCCAGGCTTCTGCCCTCACCAACAGCCCTGCCTCTTCCTCCCTCACCTCCCCTCCTCTCACACAGCTCCTCGAAACAGACTGCAGTGAGTGCAACCCTCCCTATCCGAATCCCTTTCACACAAGGTCCAATCCTGTTATTTATGTCTCCTGTTCATCCAGCTTGCTTCTTCCTGCATCATCTCCATGGTCCTTACACACTATGAACTGTACTCTCATTTTCCCATCAATGTCCTTCAGCTTCACCTGTGTCTCGGGCATCTGAAATGTCAGCCTTTATCTGTAGTCTCTAGCTGTGACCAGTCTTTATGACTGTTTCATTCATGTTACCTGTGTGACTTTGTTTGCACTGGGTCTGTTTATGCGTCTTGTAGTTAATCTAATAAAACTTAGGCATTTGCGCTGAATAGCTTCTTGTGCTGATCAGACTTGCATTCATGCAAGGATTGGCGTTATGACTCACGTCTAATATAACCATCTTGCATCTTGAGTAGCATCTTGGCTAGCGCGGGTTTCATGCCGTAGCCCTTTCTTATCCCTGTCTGGCTGCAGTCCTAATGCTTATAAGATGCATGAAAGGACCTGGTGTAAATGGAGCGTGTGTCACAAAACTGTTACTTTCTTCTGCCGTGATGAATATCAACCATCTGCTGTTTATGTCCATTTTCATTTTCCCTCTCTAACATATATCATGTGTTTCCTCCTTTTCAAATTGCTTGCTGTTGCAGGTTCCAAAATAAACAGACATTCATTCAAACATTGGCAATTTTTGCTAATGACTGGTAAGTTTTAGTTCATGAGAGCCAGTTGATGCATTTAGCTTTCAGTACGACTATGTGAGAAACCGCATTATTATCTGCCGTAAAATGATTTACACCTATCAGCTATAAAGTTACGACCGCCGACAGGTGAAGTGACCGAGTGTGTTTACACACGTTTAATAACCCGATCAAAATTTCAGCAGTTATCCGAAGTGATCATTTAAGCAGCGTACTCCAATCTAGAAATCAGACTTGTGTTCTTTGAAGGCTTTTTTTAGAGATGTTTTTTTAGAAATTTCTCTGTAATCGGATTTCACGCCTCATGTGCTTCAAATTCAATCGGTTTTCTCAGTCTGTGCATGTGCAAAGCTGTCACAGAAGCGACTAACATAATGACAAGGGTTTCCAGGTCTTCTTGTTTGACGAGAAAATTTTTTTTGGTCTCGTTTTTGTGGACCTGGTTGCATATTTCTCTCCGGCAATCTGGCAACCCCTGAAACACAGCATCCACAAAGCAAATTTGTGGACATACAGTATATGCGTTAAGGATTTTGTAATTTAATAATTAAAGTTTGCATCCAGGTACTGCCTGCGACATGTAAACCTGGAGGTTTCCCGTTTTCTGATTACCCAAGTGCTTGTAAGCTCGTTAGTCAGATCATTAAGTTATTGGACAGGTATCGGATTATTAAGTGCATTGACTTGGCCCCCAAGTTCCCTAGCTCTCAATCCAGTCGAGTGACTGTGGGATGTGCTGGACAAACAAGTCCAATCCATGGCGGTCCCAGCTTGTACCTACACATTATTAGGCTGGTCGTTTTATAACATGGCTGATGGGTGTACGTTTTATTTAATAATTACCTGCTCATCCTTTGTGGTTGTTTTTATATTATTCTTTGTAATGTGTGGGATTCCCTGCCCTATGCACCATGCCTCAGTGCTCCTTGGGGTTAGTGCTGGGTCAGTGTGATGCATAGCACAGATAAGGGGTGTCCCCACGTTTTGACTTCCTAATGCATGTCACTTTTGACACACTCTATTTTCACAGCAAGTCATCATTCTCTTGTTTTGTCCTTTTCTGATCAGGTAATGTGAAGAACAGCCGTCGGTCTTCGTACCTGCTGGCCATCACCACTGAGCGCTCCAAGTCATGTGATGAGGGTCTGAACACATTCAGAGAGGAGGGACGCGTGTTCTCGTGAGTGTTTGGATCGTTTTGCGGAAACATCAGCGATCCTAAGCCGTCATGTTGAACCGGATGTGACACGATATTCTTTATTTCCTTGTTCAAAATTGTGCACATACGTTTCCATGTAATATGATGCACAAATCACAGAAGATTGCTTTCAGTCTCAAGATTTGGCGAATGTTTTCCAAAATGTCTGTATTGTTCATGGTGAAGTTCGTGCCATCGAATCAAATTTCCAAATATCATGAGCTGCTGTTTTCCATTCAACTCAAATTCGTTCCGGACACAGATAATAGAAACAGTGTGAAGTCAGTGTGTCTGTGGGAGTCTAAATTGTTTTTGCTTAACGATGGAAAAGACAGAATGAAAGATGAATGATCATTTTGACTGACTTACTACAGCTCCAGTGAGGAGATACAGGGCACGTAATGTTATGAGTGCCAACCTTCACCAGTAGCACACATATTCTAATAACATGCATCATAAGGGAAAGTTAGAGAATGTTCTAATTTGCAAAAAAATGTTATCTAAGTTTTATTTTCCACTTCTCTCTATAGGCGATTACCAAAAAGAGTCAAAAGCTTTTTTACGGAGGGTGTAAGTTCTTTCACCTTTATCACAGCATAGAAAATTTCCCAGATTGTCCGTCCATCCTGAGGATAAGTGTCAGTGTCTGTTTGTTTAGTCTCTCGAAAGTCTGCGAGCACAAGAGGAAGCCCGCTCCAAACGCCACTCCACCTCTGAGCTGGGTAACATCACGCTAACGGACATCAGGAAAGACGGCTGGCTGCACTACAAACAGATCCTCACAGAGAAGGGCAAGGTCTGACTCGAAATTTTATTCCTAACAAAAATAGCAGGTAGTTCAGCGAAATAGTTCAAATAAAAGGCAAATTAGTATTATGTAATTAATTACACAAAGGTCACTACTGGGGCCATAGGGGACCTCGAACAGTATAATATATACAGGGTGAGTGAGGACACGTGGCTTGTCGTCCACAGTCCCGGTTTCTTGGAATTTGGCTGTGAGGGAAGCAGCGGTGCTGTGTGAAAGTGGTGAATTTTTAGCTTTTCACCTCAACAAAGCTGAGCTAAGTACGTGATACGTTGCGCGTAAAATCGGAACGTTTTTAATTTATACACCGACACGTTTTCTTCAAGCCGGTTTTTAGACTTTGAAACAGTGGGATCTTACTCACTGTGCAGTCTTAATTCATTTCTAGGGCTTAAATAGAAGAGAACCTAATCCTTGTAAATGTCCTTTTAAATATGAAATTGCCCGTGTAGAATGTAGGGAATAGTAAATAGGGGAGCATTTCAGCTCCAGCCCTTAAGTGTCGTTAGTCCACACTGTTAAGCATTAATATGCAATTAACATTATAGGAACGATCCGTTCATACAATATCCTCACAATGCCTTTGACAGGCGGAATGAAAAGCTGAAGAATGAGGAAAACATGCTTGGAATAATGTGATACCTTGTAAGAAAGACCTCTGCCAAAATATATGAGGTATAAAAAATGCACCAGATATTTTTACTGTGTCCAGTAAACAACATTGCACATCCCTGCTGAGCATTTATAGAAGGTTTTATAGAAGCTGTAAGGTGTTTTACAGCTCAGAAACCAAAGGACTGGAGTCAGCAAAAATCCTGTATGCTGAAAGAAAAAAAAAAAAACAAAACACTTGAGCAAGCAGAAGACATTATGACTGAGACGTTGTGGGACGAACTTTTACAGCACATCCGGACAACTCTCTTCTGTACATGTGTCTTTTTAGAAAGTGGGTGGCGGCATGCGGCCATGGAAACGGGTCTTCTGTGTGCTACGCACCCATTCACTGTTTCTGTACAAAGACAAGAGGGAGGCGGTGCTTCACGGCGCTGGGACGCTGAGCTACGGTGGAGGACAGGGTGAGGACGAGCAGCCCATTACCATTCGTGGTTGCTTGATTGACATAGCGTACAGCGAGACAAAGCGAAAGCACACACTACGGCTCACCACTCAGGACTTCTGCGAGTATCTGCTGCAGGCCGAGGACCGGGATGACATGCTGGCCTGGATCCGGGTCATCCGCGAGAACAGCAAGACAGACAGCGAGGTAAGACACTGGTGTGTTACACTCTGCATGGACTATTGCTTGGTTTAAATATATTTACTAAATTAAATGCTTCTTCTCATAGGAGCTGGGCTTCTCAAGACAAGCTCTCATCAATAAAAAATTAAATGACTACCGGAAACAAAGGTAAATCCTCTACAGATGAACTCTTTAGCACAGTTAGCTTTATTTCTTCAATAAGAGTGACCTCTGTTATATTTATTATATGCATATAACGCTGGTTCAGTGCTTTGTTCAAGTGCACTACACCTAAGGTTTGAATCTCATCCCTGGTGAGTTGAGGTGCCATTGTCAATTCAAATGTACCGTTCCTGCTACCACTGTTAAGTCCAGACCTATGGTTCCTGGCATCATTCTCAATTCCAAGTGCTTGGTTCCTGGTACCACTGTTAAGTCCAGACCTATGGTTCCTGGCATCATTCTCAATTCCAAGTGCTTGGTTCCTGGTACCACTGTCAAGTCCAGATAAGGGTTCTTGGCATCACGGTGAAGTGCAGGTGTTTGGTTCAGCCAGTGATGCCTCCACATGTTAGCAGCTAGACAAAAAGGCCTGAATACTGAATAAAGGCTACTGAATGATTAATATGACTTGTATTGTGTATCGTCTCATTACCCTGGATGTAGGCGTCAACCTATTGTGAATAATCCAAATTATATCATTCACAGGCATATTCATGTGTGTCTCTGTTTTGACAACAGCCCAACAGGTACTAAGCCAGACACTTCTCCCAGAGTCCACAGAATGATGCAGCCTTTTCTCATGTCAAAATCAGACAACACCTCTGGAGTAAACCGCTCTCTCAAAACAGACAGCAAGGGTAAGTCCTGCGCAGTCACTGTGCAGACCGTCCAACCCAACAGAGTCATGGGAAATAATTAGTGACAGGTTTTACCCAGTAACCTTCCTCTAACACCGGCCTCTTTGTTTCTATTAGAGGAAAACAGCCCCCCGAAGTCCACATGGAGCATTAACATAATGAAGAAAGGAAAAAAGGCAGGGCCTAAGGCGTTTGGGGTTAGACTGGAGGATTGCCCACCAGGAGCCAATAATAAGGTGAGTCAATGTTTAACAGTTGATGTGGCTTTTGATTAATTAACACTAGAGAGAGAGAAATTTTACCAGAACCATTTTCAGGAAGGCTCACGGTTGAAGATATACTGCATCAGACGCCGTATTGCTTTTTTTTTTGTAGTTTGTTCCTCTGATTGTGGAGATCTGCTGCAACCTGGTTGAAGAGATGGGTCTGGAGTATACAGGCATCTATAGAGTGCCAGGGAACAACGCCATGGTTTCCAACCTACAGGACCAACTCAACAAGGGCATGGACATCAACACTGCTGAAGAGGTGAGATAAATAAAAATTTCGACATAAAACGTTTTCAATTTTAAAAAATCATGAGACAGAACACGTTTATCGTCCCGTTTGAGAGTAGCTTATCTTTTTATTTATATATCTATATTTTTATTTACATATCTTCTTGTCTGGAGTGGTCAAAGCCACGTGCTTTTATAGCTTGTACGGTGAGTTTTCTCACGCTGGGTAGAAAATGTCGGAGGCGCACGCAGGGTTCCGAAAACCGGATATATTCCAAAACGATAGGCAAAACTCGTAAACAGGCAGTCCAGGGTCGAGAACAGGGAACCAAAGGTCGAGACGGAGGCGGAAACGGTAGACAGAAACGAGTCGGCAACAGTAAGCACAGCGACAATTCCATGTACAAAAACGCTTACAACTCCAGAAACCAAGAGACTTAGCGAGGAGGAGGTGAAGACGGAGTGAATAAATAGGGTGTGTGATGAGGGAAGTGAAATGAGATGCAGGTGTGTGTGATTAAAACTCGGGTGGCGGTGAACGTGCGCGGGCGTGGTCCGCCGAGCAGATCGTGGGTGTGACAAGTTTAAGCCGTGGTTTGCCGTCTGCGTTTGCCTCCGTTCTCTTTAACCTTTCATCAGTCATAAAGAAGGTTTTAGTTCTTTCGGATAAAAATAAAGGTGACATTTTCATGTACATCTACTTCTTTATGCTCATCCAAAGCACTTGTTTGACCAAGCCAGGTTTAGATAAGATAGAAAGGCCAGCGTTCTCACTGTGATTATTTTTTCCACAGAGGTGGCAGGACCTGAACGTAATCAGCAGTCTCCTCAAGTCTTTCTTCAGGAAGCTCCCAGAGCCACTTTTCACTGATGGTAAACGAGTGCCGTATAATCGTCCTTCAACTCATTCGATCTCGCATGTGTTTCGTACGTTACTCAGTGATACCCTCTGTTTGCAGAAAAATACAATGATTTCATCTACGCCAATCGGATGGAAGATGCAGGGGACCGATTAAAGACCATGAGAAAACTGGTATGCGAACATAATTGGTGTTTTTTAATAACAACGTGCACGAGTGTGTTTGCATTCATCGTTTGAGGAATGTGCCGTTTTTCTTTCCTCTGTCCTCCTCAGATCCGTGACTTACCTGATCATTACTACCACACTCTTAAGTTCCTGGTTGGTCATCTTAAGCGAGTGGCTGATCACTCCGAAAAAAATAAGGTGTGGAACACGCTTTGTATCATCATACACGTCTGATATTACTATTAACCAATGGATTTTGTCTATATTATATTATATAATTATAATATTATATTCTAATAGGTAATATAGGTGTATGAGCTGCATCCATCTCATAAGCAACTGTTGTTAGCAAATGATCAGTTATGTTATTTGCTCTGCGTGTGGTTCTAATGTTTTGACTGATCTGTGTGTATATGCAGTTACGGTAACAACAACTAAGTAGACAAATGGTGCAAAACCAAGGATGTGTTAGGAGCACAGAGTCTGTTAACAATCACCAAGGACTGGGACTGTGGTAGCCAAGCGGTTAAGGTACTGGATTATGGACCAGGGGGTCCAGGGTTCAAATCCTGCCTGTCAAGCTGCCACTGCTGGGTCTTTAAACAAGGCCCTTAAACCCAAAAATTGTATTGTATTGTAAGGGCCTCTGCTAAACAACTAAATCTGATAAACAACTCAATTAAAATGTAAGCTAAACAAGAATATAGATCAACAGTTATGATTGCATGGATAGTTTTGCAACAAACTGATCCTTTTGTCCATTTTGTCCATGTCTCTCCTTCTGTCTGTTAGATGGAACCCAGAAACCTTGCCCTCGTGTTTGGCCCCACACTCGTGCGTACATCGGAAGACAATATGACAGACATGGTCACGCACATGCCTGACCGCTACAAGATTGTGGAGACGCTCATTCTTCATGCAAGTTCTGATTTCGGTTTACTTTCCAGTTCAGTTGGAGTAATGTATCTGCTCAGTAGGCTTGGGCTGACAAGTGAATATTGTTATCCTATTACTACATTATTACATATAATTATAATAATAATAATAATTATTATTATTATTATTATTATTATTATTATAGACTTACATTTGCAATGCCTTGAAATTGCTTTTTAGTGGTGCATTGTCTCAAAGCAACTTTACAATATTATATGATCTTAAAAGGCCAATCCCAAATTGAGCAAGCCTAGGGTGACAGTGGCAAGGAAAAACTGTATCACCTTTCTTTAAAACAAGTTCAGATCTTTTACTCTCTAGACAGCAGAGTATAGAAATCTCATTAAACGATCACAGTATCCTATATTTACTCTCGTCCCAAGCCTGCCGCTCTGCTAAAATGTGTGGACATTTCTCCGATACTAACCCCCCTTTTTCTTGCAGTGTGCCTGGTTCTTCAGCGATGAGCTGGATAAAGACGAGAAGGTATTGTGTTTCTGTTTTGCACAGCAATTATCTAATATATCCATTCATTACATTTGGTTTTGTCTCGTGGTCTCGTCAGCTCTGTAAACGGCTTCAAATCTGACATTTGAAATCTTATTTAGAAGTGTTTAATATACTGTCTGACCTCATCAAGTTGGAGGCTAACAGGTTATTTTTACACAGTACTAAAACCAGTTAGCCATTAACTCCAGCAACACACGTGCCTGGTAACGTCTCATACTATTGTGTGTCGATTGGAAGGAGGTCCCTGTGCGTGCACCTGATTTACAGTGAACGAATTTGCTGAAAAAAATTGTTACCGAGGCACTCGAGCGGCACAGCGGCAGCTCGTGCAATACCCACCACTGCGACCCCGGTTTGAGACGGGCCTCATTCATTCAGGCATTCACTATTCAAGATACGTTCTCACTCTTTGCTGTGAATTCCAAAATAGGCTCTGGACTTTTCGTGATCCTGACCAGGATAAGCAGAGGCACAAATGAGAGCAGGACAAATATTTCTTTTATTACATCTCAGAATTTGATATCACTCAAGCTTACAACCCAGTTCGGGGTCAGGGACAGGCTGCCAGTCATTAACAGGGCTATTTTTATGTAGTCCTAATATTTGGGGGAGAAGGGGAGGGGGGGTCGGTGTACTCGGCTAGGGTGAGTAAAACAGGATATGGTAAGGAAGAGGGTTATTTTGTTGTGTTTTGTGGATGGCTGGAGCATTGCTGTGTAATCGAGACTCGTCCACTGTAGAGATGAAGAACAGCCACACCCTAGTGATGTGGAAAAACATCCAGCCTGTTCAGGCCTTTTAAAAAAGATACCAGGTCTACCCACGTCAGCATATGAGCGCACATCCGGACGGGGTTGCGTTGGGACAACACATGGCAATATAAAGCGCTTCTTCCCATATACAGCCCTTTGAATGTTGGGTAGTAAATGGGTTCAAGGTGAATTGGATTAAACTTTAATTGCTGTGGCACGGCATAAAATTTGCACAACCTAGATTACACCTGCTCTCCTTTTATTTAAACGCTGCAGCAAAATGCTGTTGCTTATCTACAGTAGGCAGATTGACTAACCGTGTGTAAGCAACCAAAAGCTCACAAAAATGAGGGAATATTTCGTTACGGGATATTTTGACGTACCCCCTAATTTTTGTGACCAGTATAGATTTTACTATGCTTATGTCTTAGTTGAAGACCTTCTTGTGTAACTTGTACTTTAATTATAAAAATGTGAGCTTTATACGCTGTAGCACAACACATTTACACACTGCAGTGAGTTTAAGGTTTTTAAAGATTTTTTACAGAACAAAAACAAAAAAGTCAAGGTCATTTATTTCTATAGCACTTTTTACAATGGAGCATCATCTCAAAGCAGCTTGACAATATTATTATATCTTAAAGGGCCAATCCCAAATTGAGCCAGCCTAGGGCGACAGTGGAAAGGAAAAACTCCCTGGATGTAGGAGGAAGTAACCTTGGGAGGCTTAGATGTTAAATGTAATAGTTAAGTTTGTGTTCATAGTCAAATTAAGCAAATAATAAAAACACAATTTTAGACCATGGTAACATTTATATCATTTAGCAGACGCCTTTATCCAGAGCGACTTACAATTAATACAGTCCTACAATCCAAGCAGTTGTGGGTAAAGGGCCATGTTAAGGGACCCAAAGGTGGGATTTAACCCTGGACTTTCTGGACATAATGGTCCATAGTCCAGTACCTTAACCACTACAGTCCCAGTGGTTAGAAAGCATGACAAGGCAGCGCTTGATTCCTAACCTCCTTATGTACTGATAATCTGCCGTGAATCATATCTGAATGACCTCTGTTTTTCAGACCCCTGAGGATCAACGGGAAGAGCAGCCCGTTCCAAATATTGACCACCTCCTGTCCAACATTGGCCGGACCGCACCGCACGGAGACACGTCAGGTGAATCAGACCTTTATTTGTCCTTTTTTCTATATCTTATCCACGATTGTACCTAGGCTGATCAAAGCGGTCACATTTTTTGTTACTTACAAAGCTAGGCAGTTGAAACCAAGTAAAATTCCAGGGGTTTTGACCCTAATTATTTTCTTAAGTTGAGCTGAACTTGACTAGTTAACTAAACTAATTGAGCAGTTTCTTATAGCCCTGGCCTGGCATCGATAGCTAGATTTGCCCTCACAATAATAAACTTGAGGGGAGTTAGATTTATTATGGCTCTTGTTTCTTCTTTCAGTACCTTCTTTCAGTCTGTGAGGATTTCCCTCTTTTTCCAACTCCATGGCCAGCTGGCATTTGTGTACTTTCCCATACAAGTTTTACTTTTCCTCGTCTTTATGCTCTGATATTAATCTCTGTTTGGCTAAACTTCATTTTTTTTCTATCTGTCTCTTTTCTACCTCCTTTTGGGACCTGTCTTTGTCCTTCTCCTAGCCGAGCCTGTGGAGCAGATGCTGCGGTATGAGCAGGATTCACACCGGACACTGTGTTTGTGTGTTAAACAACCATCAACATTCAGTTTACAACAGCTTACTGGCATATGGCTAACGGATGTAGTCATTGTGAGCAATATAACGATGCAGACCAGAGTAATATGGTAGTCGTTTTTAAATGAAAATTCATTTAGTTGTATTTTGGCCAGTCCAGCGAATTAATAAATCGCCGCCTTGAAGGTTCTAAGTAACACTGAAAATCATTTCTTTCGCACTGTGCTTTGTAAGCGTGTTATCACGGATATTTTTAGCCATTTATCAGACACTGTTCAAGGACCCTACAGTGGCAGTTTGGTGGCAGAGGTGGGATTTGAACTCTGGGCCTTGTGGAATCCACTGTCGTAACTGCTGAGGGATTTTGTCAAATCAAATCATGTCCACGCAACAAACATCACTTCCCTTTTAATTGCAACTTCCTCATCTTCAGTTCTTTGCTTCTGCTTCACTGTCCTTCCCCTGAGCTCTCGTATGTAAACAGAGTAAAAGCCCCGCCCACTGTACTTGAGGCAATTAACCGGCACAGTTTTGTCAATTTGCAGCAAAATGCAAATTTTCTCGAAATCCTAAATATAGTGGAATAAAAGCTAGAGTCTGATGTGTGAGTTGCCATACTACCCAAACTTAATTTAGACGCTTTAATACAGACTCTTTATAACAGTATGACAGTACTCTTTATAACAGACCCATTATAACAGTATGAATGAGTTCATGTTGTTTTATTATCATTTCAAATTTTTTCAAAAGATGCTTTATTTGCTTACATACTCCTGACTTTTTTCCTACACAGATTCCACTAACAGTGATTCAGCAAAATCCAAGGTAACAATCTCTTTGTTGGTGTCATCAGCCCCAAATTATGACATGATATCTAATGTCATTATTGCATCTCTGTGGCAGGGATCTTTGAGTTCAAAGAAAGACGTCAGTGCCAAGGACTTCCTCCCGTTGTCCATCATATCAGCCGTGACCCGGAAGAGAAAGAAGCACCGGAGTGCTTGCCCTACAGATAGCAGCAGCGACGAGGACTCGGAACACGAGCCGGTCAAAGCCAGCAACTATGGCGAGATGTGTGAGGGTGGGGAAGATGAAAGGGATGAGAGAGATGTGGAGAAAGAGGCGGAGTCAGCTCCCCAAAACTCAGAAAGTCAGACAAAAGAGGTAGATGAGATAAACAGAGAAGAGAACAGAGCAATGGAGTCACATGAGGAAGGAGTACAGGAGGTGGGAGAGAAGGAAAATTCAGCTGGTCAGCAAGAAGAGCCCCGTGTCCAAGTGGGGATCAGCGAAAGGGTGCAGTCAGGGCGAGAGCCGCCACAACGACCTCGGAGCTTCCTTTACTCTCACCAGAGTATTGTAGGGCAAAGAGTCACAGTCCAGCCCGACAGTTCTCCTTCTTCCCCGTGCTCCGGCGTCACACAGAGACTCGGCCAGGTCAACCCGGCAAGCCGCAAGAAGCTGCGCGGGGAGAGGGTGCGCCCTCGCTCCCTTTACGAGGACCCCGGGCTGGAGCGGGCTGTTGGGCTGGCCCGAGTCAAGGCATCCCTCGTGCGAGGCCAGGAGAGGCTGCGCCAAGCCATATCCCCCAGCCGAGAGCCCTCTGCTCAACAGAGCTGGCTGAGCCAGGTGCAGGCCAACCTTCTTTCCTCAGCCAACGACTTGTGGAGGTCAGGGGTTCATCGGCGCCAACCTTCCCCAGAAACACGCCGCAGGAGAAGAGACTGGAGACGCCACACGGTGGTGGGGAACAGTGGCGAGATCTGAGCAAGCGCATGGAAGCGCCCTGAAATCTAACACCTTAATACAAGGCAGTGCTTAACACGAATTACTCAAGAACAGGGGAAGTAACACAGATGTAAGTGTGTAAGCGGAAACGATTCGTCGACAGTCAAAGCTTGGACGTCCCTGGTGAAACTACACGGTTTGTTGAGTTTCTGTGTGAACGGAAGAACAAGTTGAAAACGACACGTTTCCGAAATTTCATAAAACATTAGCAACGTGGTTCATTTATGTAACCTTACAAAACAGAACATGTCACATGGCTCGGGAGCGTCTGGTGAAGAGCAAAATCTGGCAAACATTCGCAGCAGCATCAAAAACTCGCACCTGGATGATGAACGGCACAAACCAGGGGTGCCCCCATCCTGCATCAATGCTCCAGCATTTTTCCTCCAGCATATTGGTAACCCCAGTGCATCTGTAGCAATTAAAGCATTAGCACACACAACCACTGTGACATTTAGTTTTCAGTAATCCGTAAAAACACGGCTGTTTAATGACAGTTAAGGACTTTTAAACAGTGAATGTTCTGTTACCAAGAGTGAGCCGATACAATATAAGACTTGTACGAATACATTTTTTAAAGGTTGCAAAGTATAGTCTAATTATCTTTATCAAAATTGTCCCTGAAAATATCAAGATATTCGTTTTGTCAATATCACACACCCCTAGATTCCAGCGTGCAGCCCCTGATTTACGATGGGGATGTGTTCCGACCAATATAACGATTAGGTTAATATTAAACATGAATAAAACAATTACGCTGAGCTACAGTTTGGCAAAGTCATTAACATTACGCTTACTTTTAATACAATGTTAAAAATCTAATGTAATGTAGTGAATAATGTATTGAAAATGTAAAAAAAAAACAAAAAACACTTTCATCATCACTCCTGCCACCACTCCCTACATCACGCACTGCCGACTTCCTCATTTAGCACGGGAGAACGTGAGAGTATCACATATGATGTGATATGATATGATATGGTTAAGAGGCATCAATCAAGAGTGGAGGCGCTCAGATAATCCCTGACGCAGATTCTCAGAAATGAATTTATTCCAAGCAAAATGCAGGCATTGGCGAGGGAGAGACGCACACGCAACACTGCTCAGTACGGTGCGGTGCGCTTATCATTACACCGACATTTTACAGCATTTAGCAGACGCTCTTATCCAAAGCGACTTACAAGTTTTAAAGTCTTCCGGGTGGGACCGTGTGGGGGAGGAAGAATGTTCAAATAATACAGAGTAAGTTTTAAAAAGAGCTGTTTTTATTAATTTTCCCAACCTTTTAACAAAATCAGGAGAAACTGAAAACACTTTCCATAACTCTCCTGCACCACACGTTTCAAAAAATGTTAACGCGTTATATGAAGAACAGAAAACCCACCGTTTAAAAAAAGGCTTGCCGTTTTAAGTTTAGGCCGACAATTTGCGTTTCGGTGCATCACCGTGATAACAAATACATTTCAATATTTTTATAATTCAACAGATAAGCAAAATTCCATTACAAGTGACTCTGACTCTTAAAGTGCAGCACATTTATTATTATTTATTTGATCTGTTTGTTTAATGTCGCCTGAGCGTTCATGACTATTCACGACAGGAACAAGGTTACATTCCTGCTTTTGTGTTAATAATAATAATAATAATAATAATTTAAAGTCACCCCTTAACCCAACGCATCTTTGTAATGTAAAGCAGCTGGAGTAAACCTGGGACTCAAACCTCCACCCTTCTGGCCAATAATCCACGCCTTGCATCATGAGGATGATTTCAGTCCTCAGAATTCGTGTTCCTGCTAATCACACGGTACAGATTACACTTAGGGACTGGAGTCAAAAGGCTGGAGCATTTTATGATTTGCATAAATACAGCATTGACAAACATTTAGGTTTATGCAATAAAAGCTTAAGGCCTTTCAGCATGCTGCAATCAACAGCTCAAGCCCTTTCTGGTTGATTTCTCTCTCTCTCTCTCTCTCCCCCACCCCTTCTCATTACTGGAGGAGGCACTTCATGCCAAAAGCAACTGAGAGCTCGATGCTCATTTTGATCAGCAGGAATTTGCACTGCACCTTATCATTAGCAACCCCGAGCACAAAATGGCTCCCGAGCTCAGGTGCATGACGCCTGTTCAGGCGATTTCTGGGACAGAAGGCTTTATTCAGCACGTGCGTTCGCATCTGCAGCGGTTTCGAACGACTCCTTGGGTTCAGCCTCGGCGCGCGTGTGAGCGCAGACGACAGTATTACAGACGCAGCACTGAAAACGCATCCTAACCTTACCTTACGCCTCACTCCGCAGCGCCAATTCTTCCTCCCGTTCCTTTCGTCCTCGTGCACGGTGCAGACGGATTCGCTTTCTACCATTCTGACCGGTCATTAGCAAAACCTCACATCCCTGATGATCTAACGTGTGTGTGTGTGTGTGTGCGCTGTCACGTTTCTCCGGGTCACCCTGTGCATGTACATTTATACACTGTGGACCAAATTTGTAACAATTGTATAAAGCCTTGCTAAGTTAACCTCTGTGTACAAATACAGTATAACTGTTTTTGAACTGCTTCTTCCTTTATTTGAACTTCTACTGTTATATAAAGACGTAATGTTGTGCGTGCGCGCGCGCGCGTGTGTGTGTGTGTGCACGCACAAGTGTGTTTTAAGGTGAAGAACAGCAGCGGTCGAGAAACCTTACAGTTCGGAAGCTACAGGGAAAGGTAGCAGCACCGTTCTTGATCATTTATATAAAATATATGTCCTCACAAATGTTTTTGAGGTCTGCAGTTCTGGAACAAGATAATCCAGCCAGGAGCCTGAATGGATCATGAATATGTAGGATGCGTATAAATGATTAACTTTGAGATTATATATGGATTATGCGATATAATATGCAGACCCAGTGAGACATTGAGCATAATCAGCAGGAGGCTGGTGGAGGAAAAACAACCTCGTATGTCATAAATCATGATCTAAAGCCCTGACGGTGACTGTTCAAAATCCTGCACGTGCTTTTACTACAGTGACGTTACAACTAGGTCATTAAGAAACTCTTTTTAATTAGTTTAAACCCAACACTTTGGAGGAAATTGAATGCCAGGGCGGGATTCCACGGTTTATTAGCTCACATACTGCCTTGGTCATGCAATAACGAGTGTACAGAGGAATATGATGCACCAGCAGAAAATACAAACAGCTCATTATCCAGACTGATCGACGTGTTGAACTTAAAAACAAGCCTTCAACCCGACAAAACGCGTACGAGCCGTGCAAACACGTAACCTGAGGTTTCACCTCTAAAAATCAAGAGCGTCTTTACGTTTTGCAAGTCCAGTTACAGAAACGAACGGCGCGTTAACAACGAACCGACTGGGCGCGCGCACATTTGGACCATTTAAAAACCGCAGAGAGAAATGAAACGTTACCTTCAGAGGGTGAAAAGCGCATCACACTAGGATCTACCGCAGCTTTACAGTAAGACAACAGAACACAAACGAGAACCTTTCCCCTCCCCCCACCAAAAAAAGAAACCGAACGCCAGTCCCTTCAGAGGGCGTCACTAAGCTCAGAGTGCCCTGTGCCGGGCTCCGGCGCGGCGCAGCCGTTGAGCGCGTGCCCTGCGTCGGGCTGGCCGGAGTGGGAGAGAAGCTCCGTGTTCAGCGCTCTCACCCGTTCCAGCTCGCTCTCCAGCTCGTGCACGCGCTGCGCGCTCTCGCCGGAGGCGGTCGAGGTCCTGCGCGCGCGCCTCAGCCAGTTGTTCTCCTCCTCCAGACGCGACATGCTCTTCTCCAGCTCCAGGTACTCGCGCACCAGTTCCTGTTTGGACATGTTCTGCAGTGTCTCTACGTGGTACCGCTCGTAGGTCTCCGAAAAGTCCCGCTGCAGAAACTCGCCTCTGGCGCTCGCGGGCCGGCCCATGCCGTCGCTCCCGCCGCCTTCTCCCTCCTCCTCCTCCTCCTCGTCGGGCTCGAAGAACTCTTCCTCGCTGCCCGTGTCCTCGGAGCGGCTCAGTCCGAACGATCTGCGTCCACACGGCTCCGTGTTGAGGTCGGGCTCCTCTCGGTCGTGCTCCTCCATCAGGAACTGCGTGGTGTTATAGGGAGCCACGGGCAGACCTTTGGCGAACATCTCAGCTCGAACCCGTGACGCGCGCGCGCTCTCCCGTTCGTCTAGCTCCTTCTTCTCCTCCCAGGTCAGCTTGAAGTACGGCTTCCAGCGTCGCTTCTTCTTGGACGGTCTCCTCCGGTGCTTCTTCTTGCCCTGCCGGCCGTCCGGTGCGCCCTCGGACCTCTTTTTCTGACTGTCCCCTTCGCCCAGGCCTGCACCGGACGCGTTTGCATCATCACAGGCATCGTCTGCTGCTTCAGGCTCAACATCACTCCTGTCACGAGCAGGACACATCAAGTGCTCGTCTCCAGACACCAGTCCCGGACAGACCTCCGGAGGGTTTTGCAGCACTCGTTTCTCCGTGATGACACTTTGTTTGACGTCTCTCTTGCGCCCCCTGTCGTCTCCCTCCGGTGCTACGTCTTCTTTACTCAGCTCCATAACTGTACACTCCCACCTGAAGGAGATAGAAGTTTGTGATCAGTGATGAAAGGCGCCCTGCTTAAATAATTATGATTAAAAAAAAAACAACAACATAACATTAAGCGAGATTTAAATGGTGCAATTCAAGAAATGATGCCAAACAAACGTAAAGAACACGAACAGTGATCAATTATACATTTTAACCTGAACCATGGTTACTAATTTATTCACTGCTCTTGTGCATTAAGGAGCCATTCAAAAGAAGTCATGACTGAAAAATCTAACTTACCGAGCTCGACTCTACCTTTCTAGTTATTACGCTACTCGACACTGTTAATGTTAACTCTTTCCGCTCCGTCTACAACCAGCTAGCTTTGACAGGACCGAGTACATTTCCACACATCGGAAACTCCTTTTCGCTTCTGCTACGGAGAGGAGTGTGCCTTGTGAATTTATTACCTCCACCACGTAAAAAGCGCATGCGGCTACTCCTCGTTTTAGTCCTGCTTTTTGGGACTTGTAGTTAAAATCCGGCCTGAGGTGCAACGCCGGGCATCAGACTCGTACTGCACTTCCCACAATTCACTCATTGTTTTCGGTCTCGAGTGGGACACGCCCTCTCTAGGAC